>VCCN01005280.1:1793812-1807513 GCA_006491835.1 Architeuthis dux | reverse complement strand
TGGAGCTAGAGTGTTGAAAATTTAAACATTCACTCCTTATTAAATTGCCAAAAAAAACTGGTCATGTGACAGTTTCTATTGAGAGAAGAACAGACCTGTTTTTGGTATTTATTAGTTTTGTGGTAAATTTCTTTGGTTAATTTTTTATTTATTTTACTCTTTTGTCAATTCTTGTGCTAAAAAGCTACCCCTCAAATGTAAGTGAAAAATGGCAGATCACGTATTACTTTCAAGTTTTTGATATTTTGAATTTTTTTCTCATTTGGACACCGCCTGCTCAAAATCCTGTACCCACTGGCTCAAAATCCTGAATCCACCCTTGCATCTGCTTTTCACAATACACTTGCTCGCAAATCCAACATGCAACAGAGAATCCATTTTGTCAAAGAAAATGTCTAATATTGTAAGTAGCTCTTTCTTCCTTTCTCTCTGACTGTCAGATGCGCTTCGTATCAACCAGCAAGTTCTTTACTGAGTGACACTCCAAATTCCATTTAAGAACATTAAGAATGGAAGCTTCTTTTCCATATATTTCCAAGATCAATGTGTCATTCGCATATCTCGACCCAATCGATAGTTCTATAATAACACAGCAGTTTGGAGCAGACGGATTTGACAAGAACTATTTTGATTCTTAGAGGCAGATTTTTTGTAATGATTGTACAAATTCCTCACAATTAGATCAAAGATGGTAAGCATTCAGATTGGGTTGCTTATAAGTATAGTTCCCCCTAAGCAGTGCACATGTGTGCAAATACGTTTTGCAACCAGCTCACAAAGGAAATTAACGTGCGCACAAAAGATTTTGAATCCTGTAGATAGCTTACTGAGTTTTCATTGAAAAAAAATTGATTCCTTATGTTGAATTCAAAAAAATGCGCACACATTTTGCAACCAGTGCACAAAGGAAATTAACGTGCGCACAAAAGATTTCAAATTCTGTAGATAGCTTACTGAGTTTTCATTGAAAAAATATTGATTTCCTATGTTGAATTCAAAAATGCGCACATACTTTTGTCACAGGAAAAAATTTGCACAATATAAGATTTTTGCACCCACTGACTACAAAAATTAGTGGGAACAATGCTTATAAGTTGATAACTGATATGAAACACGCAGTGCCAGACTAACTAAGTTGTAAAAGTAGCATATCCTACAGGTGTTGTATAGTCATCTTGGTCGACGGGAAGAAAATCCTCAACTTGGAGAAAAAGGAAGATCCAAAACTTATGAAATAAAAATATATCCTCATATTTTTATAAACAAGATACATTTTGTTGTGGAGGAGAATGAAGAGAGGGAGAGCGATAATGAGAGTCGACAGACTGTTCTTAACAGAGACATTGGTTTTGTGTTTTCCGAGGCCTGAGTGAGTTGTCTTTCTGCCTTTTTCGAGGGCCTCTGTGTCGCTTTTATCGGGCTCGAACACCCACGCTGCAAGTGCATTCGACATCCTGTTGTGAACACTGGATGTGTCTTCCGGTCCCAGACACCTTGCAGCCGATATAGTGTTTAACTTTCAACACATGTGGGGGTCAAATCTCTGACCACTGCTCACAGCCACCTAAATATCCAACACAGGCCCCACATTTTCAAGGGCCCCGCGCTAAATGCTTCCGAGCTATCAATTCTGATTCAGTGATTCTGTACTTACTCTATTACTATAGTACTATAACTGTCTTCAACTTTCATAAACAACTACGGGTTCAAGGTTAGCGTGTTTAAGGCTAATTATCACCTTTAATTGGGGTTATTATTTCAACACAGTAATTAAGTGGAGTGTGGTATCTATGTGACACATAAACAACGCATAAATAGGAAGTTATTTGAAACTGAAGTCATAGCCGCTGCACAAAGATCAAAACTGAAACTAAGTAATCCTTTTACTGAAATGTCATACATATTTCACAGACCATCTTGCTGTATAGTAAATGAAAAAATTTAATTACAGCCAGACCCATTTAAAAACTGAAGAAACCTATGCTGACAGTTTTGGTTGATGGTTTCTGATAACAATAAGTATATATACAATCTGTTTGAGAAGTTTCTTATACTATAATTCTTGTTTACATTTTTCCTAATGTTGTCATTACTGAATTCTCTGACTATGGCAGTCTATTATAACATCCATTTGTCTTTCAGAGGAGAAGGTCATTGCATTGTTTACCTTGAAGCAATCATAATTACTGTAGTCATAGGTTTCTATTTATATACCTTTTATTATATCCACAAATACGGAGTAAAGGTCTATAATTGAAACTGATTATTCCTCTCAGTAGGGGACACTTATTATTATACTAAAGAATACTTAGCTATATAATTACTCCACAATAGTCTATATAAAGCTGGGTGGTATGTCTTTTGTCACCATCATTTTTTTTGTATTAATATAAAAAAATGTTACATACACAAACACAAAAAGAAATATATATATATGATCAGTGATTTAATTTATCCGACAGGATGGTATTAAAAAGACAATGTGGAAAGCAAAGTCTGTTTGTTAAAAATGAAACAATTCAATACATTAACGTTTTGTTGCTGTGCATTCTGATGAAGTTAGTAACCTGATGAAACATGTTAATGTAATAACTTGTTTCATTTTTTTTGTGTGTGTCAGTTTCTCAATTAGAAAATCTTCTGTCACCTCGCCCTTCAAATTGACAAATAACTATGCTATTCACCATTGAATAATTATGAAGTTTTATTTATAAAGTTTAGCATAGCATAAAATTCTATTTCTACTTCCTCATCAGAAGAGTTCACTACATAAATTTGCACATCTCTATGTAGTGGACTCTTTTGGTGATGATGAACAGTGTTACACACATATATACACACACATTGCATTTTATATATACAGATTATCTATTTGGAGTTGATCATGTCTGACAATCAATGAAAGACTTCATTTTCACAACTTTAGGAAAATAAAATCTTTTTTAACGGAGGTAATCAAAAAGCTTATGCGCTGTAAAGAAATCTAGAACTGTACTGAGTACGTTCTATGTTGTTGAGGAGGCCAAGACTGAGCTGCCAAGACATCATGGGCCAGCTTGGCAGGATAAGGCCCAACACTCCCCATTTCTAACAATTTCAACAACAGACCTTGGGAAAGGCCTATATCCAACAACAGATGTTAACTCTTAAATTCATAAACCGCTTGTAATCAACAGTGGAACTTTTCAATGAATAGCATAAAAATAGTGGAACTCTTCAGAGAATTGAAAAAAAAAATTTTTTAAATTCACCAAACGGTCAAAGGGAAATAATTTTAATCAGAAGTTATTTCCATTTAAATTGACATTCTATTTTCTATGTACGAATTTAAGAGTTAAAGGCTGATTATGATGATTTTGTGATATCCCTGTGTCTGCAGCGAAGAGATTATCTGAATGGCAAGTTGACAAAGCAGGCATTAAGCAGAGTAAGCACACCTGACCTCTTCAGCAAGAAATACATCACTCTCCCCATAGCCAGTGATGGATTATCTACCACCCAGGGACCCCAGGATGAATTTTAGTAAGGCTCCCCATGATCTTGTCACCTCGCCCCACCCTTCATTGAGCAGAACAAAGTGATGTTGACACATTAAATAACTTATATTGTTACACTATACATAATGTACTACATGCTACAGTACAAAGTCCTAAATTCATTACTGAATATGAAACACACAGTAATATGTCTGGAGCCTAATTTAGAAAAACAAAATAGTATTTGTAATGTTAAGTATCATGAGTTATTCCCTTTAGACAGATAACTTCTGCTAGGAGGCGCTGTTTTACGTTCTGGTCAACGAGCAGCCATTTTGTATTGTGTGATCAGTAGAAGAAACAGCTTGGAAGGACACACGTGTGTATTGTTGACCGCGGTCATTAATAAGAATAAAGGATCTCTGTAAGTACATAATATTTTGTTGCATTTTTAATCTGTTAATATCCGTCATTAAACCAAGCTTACATGTAATATTCCAGATTTGAAAAAAAATAAGTACTGAAATATCATCCAGAATACTCACGTGTACACTAAATCAAACCATTTTGTGTACACTCAAACCATTTTTTTGTCTCACGGGCCCCCTTTTCTTCCGGGCCACTAGACTGAAGCCTACTCAGCCTGATGGTTAATCCACCACCGCCCATAGTACCTCTGGTTTGGTTTCAATCTTCAGGGTAATTAGTTAGAATATGGCACACTCAAGAGATTCATTTGCCAAGTTGATTTATCCCCAAGCTCACCCAAAGACAAAAGCCGATCATCCATACTTCAGCACCCACACTCCAAGTCAAACGAACACACAGATAAACTGACATACACAAATAGCAGAAACAAATCAGAAATTGTAGAGAAGAACAATTTAGACAATTGTCCAGCATTGGTGACTTGTGCCCACACACCTGTTTGCCAGAATGGCCCACATACAACCCAAGAATTTCATATCTCGTCTCCCAGTTGACATATCTGAGTACTTTAAAAGGCTAAATCATCCACCATTTGGCCTATAAAGTATACTTGAAATTTCCTTGTAAAATACTGAAATACCTATAAATTAATTATTTCATGGTAAAATAAAGTGTATTTTCGAATTCCTCATGTCTGAAAACCATGGCTTAGCCTTTTTTGTGTGTGCTGGTGGCCATTTTGTTTTATGCAAATGAGGTAGTTCTTTTTTTTCTGAAAGAGGACATCCTAAGGAACATTTTGGTATGTAGAATCTTGGGGGTGGGGGCACTGTAGGCCCTGTTGGTCCCCGGCCTATAAGGAATGTTATTAAAATGGGGTTTTGTTTTGTTAAAACAACCAACAAACAAATTCCAAATTGATTATGTAAAATAATTTACAATAACAAAACTCCACAGGGGGCATGGTCACCCAAACTCAGTATTTCTAGAGCTGCACATCTTTTTGACGTGAAGTGTAAAAACATGAGATAGATGCGATTTCAAGAGTTTTGCAAGACAGACACAGTAGCAACTATGTGTTGACTGTTTGACAACTCAAAATCCAACAATATTATAACAGCTTATAAACAGTAGAATTTGTAGTAACACGTTTCTTAAAGGTACAGATTCTCAGAGCGTCGCTACAAGTAAAGTCGAATAAAAAAAGAAAAAACGAACATACTATTTAAAATCAGACTTCGTTTTTCTCAATGAAAACTTTCATATCAGTTCCTCTCAACAAAAACCACGGCACACGAACAGAGAATGAACATCAAACGATATCCGACCAGTTCCAACTATACACACCAGCACAACACACAAGCCGTTTGCATATATATGGGAATCTCACAACCCCCATAACGTAACATGAAGCCAAAGTTAAAGTTTATGGAGTAGTTGGCCATGTAAATGATCACACCCATAAGGAAATTGTCCAGATGGCAATTGTCAAGAGTCATTTATCCAGCGGACAGTTGTCCTGATACCATGTGCATTATATGGTGTAAATTGTATCCAATTATCTCTTAATCCAATGCTATTTTTTTTCAAGTAAAGCTTCCAGATGTGAAAAACTGACATCTTATCATGCCAAAACATAAGATGCCTTTCTGGGTCATTGCCTTTCTTCAAGATGTCTAAATGGATAAAACATCATTAGTAAAATCCTAATGGGTTTTACTTCTATTTTGAACCAGACACCATGACTCAATTGGAAACTAATTAAAACAATATAATCAATCAGAATCAATAACTTTTGATCTTTGATCTTTTGTTTTGTAATGGTAATCAAAGGAAAAGACATTCACATCGATAATCTTTGATTTTCTTACACAGTTATGACTTCTGGGATTGATATTTTCTTTTATGAAGTTCATAAATATTTCCCCAAACGATAACATCTATAACACTGTGCAACGCAATATTTTTTTTCCCTGGGTAGTGAGTGTTATTTCCCCCCGATTGATTATGTGTAAAAATTATAGAAAATGGCTATTATTTCCTTCAAACTTTTTTTTTGTGATCAGGATAGTGATATTCATATGTAATTGTTTTTCTTACTTTATGTGATTAAAAATGTGCAGAATTGCCCGTTGTCCAATTGGAAATAAGTAGATATCAAATTATCATCGTCCTGGTGGCAAAAGAAAAGTTTGAAAGGAATAATTGATACTTCTATACTTTTTAGACATAATCAATTAGAAAATAACACTTATAACCCAAGAACAGAAGAAAAGTTGCACAGTGTAATCAATCAGGATCAATAACTTTTGATCTTTGATCTTTTGTTTTGTAATGGTAATCAAAAGAAAAGAGATTTAGATCGATAATCTTTGATTCTCTTACACAGTTATGACTTCTTGAATTGATATTTTCTTCTAGGAAGTTTATAAATACTTGCCGTTTGCGTTATGACGTGGGTGGATGGTGGACCCTGAAATATTAACCTAGCTCCAAAATAGCTAAATTGATCACAACTCGGTTATAATGCGGTTGGCTTTCTTGGGCCCAACAGCCATGTTATAACAAGAGAAATCTGTATTTCCCAATTGACAACATCTATAATATTATTCTGTTTGTTCCTACCGTGCTTGAATGTTACAACTTCAGTAATGACATAAGGGAAAAGTTAGGTAGTTTTATAACATGTAGGAAGAGAGAGAAAGAAAAGAAAATTAGGTAGTTTAATAAGAGGGTAGGACAAGAAAGGACAGAAAAAAGTTGGGTATTTTAATAAAAAGGTCGGAAAAGAGAAGGGGAAAAGAAAGTTAGGTAGATCCATAAGAGAGTAGGAAAGGAGAGGGGAAAAAAGAAGGTTAGGTAGTTTACTGATGAGGCAGGAATATTTTCGCATAAAAAACTAATTCATGTTTGTATAACATTTAGATGCAGAAAAAAATGGATGGGCAACAAAGATTGGAAGGGATAAGGGAGAAAATTACAATAAAGTTAAAATGGAGAAACAAAAAGAAAGCCTACATATTGGAATTCCACTCAAGTAAAAAAAGTCTTTTTTAAAAGATTAAAATATATGTATCTCAAGAACTGGTTGCTCAGCCTTGATGTAACTTAGCAACCAATCAGAGGGGACCTTACTGCATATGAGTGAAAAGACACTCTCCCATGCGGTTACTCAGTCAGCTGTGAGATGCTATTGAGGGAGCTTGTGTACTGTGTGACCGTCGTATTCACAATGGCCGACATAACAAATCACCTGCCAATTCACATCACCCAGATCTGTAAGCCTGCACTACAGTCCTGATTTAGCTCCCCGTGACTTCTAGCTTTTGCTAAAACTAAAATCACTGTTGAAGGAGAGATTTCAGACTGTGGGTGAGCATATGGAGAACGTAACAAGGCAGCTGATGGCAAAAAGAATACATGAGAAAAATGTGACACACGGTCAAAAGCGGGTAATGGAAAATGGGGAGGTGCTGGTCTTCCCTATCTTAACTTTAACTTAGCTAGTCTCGTTTCCTGACCCAGTCATACTTCAATATTTCTTTCACCATAACAACACATTTATTCTGAGTATTTTTTTCATTCTACATTCACCAAAAGGACGTATTTTCTCTATGAATATTCTATCTAATCCCATATTTACAAATTCATGTGTGAGGAGGATAAAAGAAATCATTCTTTTGATGATGGTGTTCCTGAAAAAGGACTTTGCAGACAGTTTTGAAAAGTGGAAGGAATGCTAGTGTTCGAGGTGCCAAGGGGAGTACCTTGAAGGTGATTAAGGGGCAACTACCCTAGGCAGGTTATTTTTTTCAATAATATCAAATGGCTTGATACTTTGATTGATTGATTTGTTTAGCAGCATATCAACCCTTGATGGGTCATTTAATGCCGAAATCAGTTTAAAATACCCCAAAAATAGAGTCTTGCAACTTTGGTGAAATGTTTTTTGTTTTTTTTAAATAGAATCTTGTGATTTTGGTGAGCAGTTATTTTTTTTAAATAGAGTCTTGCGACTTTGATGAACAGTTATTTTTTTTAAATAATGTCTTGCGACTTTGGTAAAAGATTCTTTTTTAAACTCGAATCTTGCGACTTTGGTGAAAGAACAGGTGGTCCCTGTTTGGGGAGGTCTTACCCTTCTGCAGGGTATGCAGGCGAGGAATTCTATGCCACAGCCGACAGGGCAGCTCGATACTTTCTGGACAGACCTTGTAAACTAGCTGTTCATGTAACTGTGATATCATAGGTAGAATTTACTAAACAAACACATCAAAACTTTCATTGACTCTTATGATTACAAAAGATTGTACTAAACTTGTCTATTAGTACTTTGCATCTATCAATGTCTTCCATACTAATTTTGACCGTAATCTTGGTACGTTTTTTTGACTATTCCTTTCTGTGAAGTGGAAGATCAAGCTGCAATGCACCAAGTAGCATTCTGTCCTTAAGCTTTTAGTTGTGACTTAATTGTACTCGGTAAGACGCCTGTGTTCTTATGATAAATGATAAAATTGGTTGAGATTCAGACATAACAAAATATCATTGAATCGGGAAGATTGTGAACCTGCTTTCGGTACAGTTCACCATTTGTGCCTTGATTCTAGTTGATATCATTTCAAATGACTAATGCTTGAAAGGACAGCAATATCTGATGCGCTCAGGTAGGTAAATAACACACACGCGCAGATGCAAAGGAATTTTTAGAAACCGTCAACCAAAACTGTCAACATAGGTTTCTTCAAGTTTTATGTTGGTCTGTCTGTATCACGTGTACAGGCCGCACCAAAGAGTTAGATGGTTGAAAATTTAAACATTTACTCCTTATTATGTCTAGAAAAAACAGCTTTTTGTTTTTTGTAAATTCCATCCTAAAAATAGGTTTTTAATGGGAGATCCAATTTACAATGTACGTTTATGCTAAATTGGTACCATTGGCAGTGTTCACACCTTTTTTTGGAAAATTCAATAGGTTTTTAGTCGGGATTCAATTTTCAATTAAAGTTTATGCTAAATTGGTCCCTTAGTTTGTGTCCAGCAGCATTCAAACTTGTTTTTTTTAAAATTCAGACTTTTTTAGTGATCACTGCCCAACAGAATTTGTGAGAAGTAACTTATTCATTGATCACCTGTTTTTCAAATTTTTTTAATTGATCACTCCAAAAAATGGTGTGCTGTCGAAAGACATTGGTCATGTGATGGTTTCTATTGAGTGACTAACCAGACCCATCATTTCATACGACTAATGCTTGAAAGGATAGCAATATCTGATGTGCTCCGGTAGGTAATTAATACACACACACACACACATTGAAGCAAAGGAATTTTTAGAAACCATAAACCAAAACTGTCAACATACGTTTCTTCAAGTTTTATGTTGGTCTGTCTGTATCACGTGTACAGGCCGCATCAAAGAGTTAGAAAATTTAAACATGAATTTTTAATTGATCACCCCAAATCACGTGATGGTTTCTATTGAGTGACTAACCAGATCCATCATTTCATACGACTAATGCTTGAAAGGACAGCAATATCTGATGTGCTCAGCTGGGTAAATAACACACACTGATGCAAAGGAATCTTTAGAAACCGTCAACCAAAACTGTTAACATAAGTTTCTTCAAATTTTAAGTTGGTCTGGCTGGTTGGCTATATATCACACGTTCAGGCTGCACCAATGGAGGTAGACAGCTGAAAATTTAACCCATAAGATCCCACTGTGACACCAGTGTCACATACAATTTAATTGATTTGCACAGTCTCTTATATAATATTATATTTTATCCTTGCCTTTAACTCATGAAGTGTACTAAGTGTCACATACAGTTTAATTGATTTGCACAGTCTCTTATATAATATTCTATTTTATCCTTGATTTTAACTCATGAAATGTACTAAGTGACATCTACTGAACAGTCTGGTGCAGTCATGTGACTGTGTGTCAATTTGACTACCCAGAATCCCACAATGTTCCTTCAAGTAGAAATGGGTCTGGGTTCTTATGGGGTAACACATGGCCAGATGTTTTAAACATTTACTCATTATTATGTCTAGAAACTACAGCTTTTTTGTTTGTCGAAAATTCCACTCCAAAATAGGTTTTTAGTGGGGGTTCAATTTTCAATGAAAGTTTATGCTAAATTGGTCCTTTAGTCTGTGTCAGACATCATTCATGCTTGTTTTTTTAAAATTCAGTGATCACTGCCCAACAGAATGCGAGAGAAGTAACTTATTCATTGATCACCCCCAAAACGTCATGCTGCCAAAAGACATTGGTCACGTGACGGTTTCTATTGAGCGACTAACCAGACCCATCATTTCTTATGACTAATGCTTGAAAGGATAGCTATATCTGGTGTGCTCAGGTGGGTAAATAAACACACACACACTGATGCAAAGGAATTTTCTTATCTCTGTTCATTTTAGGGAGAGGTGTTCTAACTTAACAGTGAAGTAGGCACGTTCTTGTGCAAAGTTGACACCGTAACAGTTGCTAAAAAAAATGCAGACTTTTCTCCATTCTTCAGCAAACGTTAGGGTGTCAACATTTTTCTGTACCCCTGCTTTTGTTTCATCTGTCATCTTCAATTCTTGGTATTTTATCTTTTTTCTCGATCTTTTATCGTATTTAACTTCCCTTTTAACTTATAATTTCCGTCTTCCATATCCGTCTTTTCAAATTATCCTTTTCCTTATTCGTTTCTTTCTATATTTTTTTTCTCCCACATATATATTCCTGTCTTTTTTTTTTCTTTTCTCCTTATGAAACTACTCAGAGTTTCATTGTTTCAACTTATCTTTATTTTTCTCTGTCCGTTTTCCTTCGTCTTCCCTTTTTTTCTACATTTTCTTTCCTTGTTTTCATTCCCCATTATTTTTCCTTCATTTTTTTTCTGATTCCTTTGATCTTTGATACGTTCATTATCAAGCGTCTTTCCCTTAGATTTTAGTTAACCTTTTTTTCCCCCCCCATTTCTTAGAATCACCATGACTGAACAACGTAGCCCAGGAGATTATTGTTTGGCATAATCTACGACACTTCCAGTATTATATTCACTCTCTGTTCGGTTTTTTTCTAGGTTTCTTTTCTCGTTTAATATAATCTATGGATTTTCTAACAAAATGAAATTTGTGATGACATGAATTCAGAAATTGAGAAAACATTGGCACTTTTCAACCTCTTTGAATCAGATAGTATGTATATAAATTTGATAGCATACATAACTGTGTCAACTCTCTCACTGCAAATAAGTTGATCAAATTTGGCAGAAACTGTTAGACTCTGTAGATCCACTTTGTCCGCCATCAACTTAGATATAACACAATATAAACGCATACACTTCTTGGGGTCTTCAATTCACTTTTATTTACACTTGAACATTCACGTCTACATGCTAACTGATTTGAACACAGTAAAATATCAGAGAAACGGGAGAGTTTCACTACTGATCATTAACAAAGAAAGCTAACAGAGTTATCTTTCTTTGTATATGATATATGAAAATATTGACATTAATTACATTTTCTTTTCTATCTTTCGATATTTGGTGTCAAACATCGCAATATGGAACAGAGAATTAAAACAATTTTCTATCATCAAATTCTGTCGTTTTTTTGCCTTTTTTGTACCATTTAATAAACATTAACCCATTTACTGCTGCAGGTGACGAAGAGTCATTACTATTATACTGCAATGACTGAAATATCAGTCATTCGCAGTTAATGGGTTAAAATAAACACCTGTTAGAAACCGTGAACCAAAACTGTCAAAATATGTTTCTTTAGTTTTCAAGTCAGTCCAGCTGGCCATGTATGTATCACGCGTACAGACTACAGCAATGGAGCTAGAGGGCTGCAAATTTCAACATTTACTCCTTATTATGTCTAGAAATAACATTTGGGTTTTTTTTAAATTCCCCAACTAAATAGGTTTTTAGTTCAATTTACAATGTAAGTTTATACTAAATTGATCCCTAGTTTGTGCTCACTTGTTTTTTTTTGAAAATTCTGACTTTTTAGTGATCTAACAAAAGGCGAGAGAAGTAACTTATTCATTGATCACCCCCAACACGGCATACTGACAATTAAACACAGTTTTAGATTCAGTTTTTTGGCAATAATATTTGCCATAGAGATGAGTGGGGATTTTATATTGCACGTGTGAACTTGCATCAGTACCGTATTAACCATGAGGCAGTTGTGGCACAGGCCCCATGAATCTAAGGGACCCCCAGGGTGGATTTAGGAGCACCAAGTAGGCCATGACCTTAAATAAAAAAAAATGTTATTTTTACATTAACCCTTTGGTTATGGTGGTCAGCTGGACTCGATTTGAACCTCCTCGCTAATCAGCACGTAATCTTTAGGGTAGTGCCCCCCAGTTGACCTGTGCCTCAGGCCCCTATTAAGCTTAATCCGGCCCGACTTGCATAAAAGAGCCAACCTGGATTTTCTTGAACAGCTGGTCCACACTGAACTGTGCAACAAGACCAATACATGAAATGGTCTTTGGATAAAGCAAGGGCAGAGGGAAAGAAAGAGTGTGAGAGTAGGCCAGAATAGAGGTGGGGGTCAAGTGGGTCAGAACAGAGGTGGGGGTCAAGTGGGTCAGAACAGAGGTGGTGGGTCAAGTGGGTCAGAACAGAGGTGGTGGGTCAAGTGGATCAGAACAGAGGTGGGGGGTCAAGTGGATCAGAACAGAGGTGGGGGGTCAAGTGGATCAGAACAGAGGTGGGGGGTCAAGTGGATCAGAACAGAGGTGGGGGGTCAAGTATAGTATTTACTGATTCTTATTACAGTACTGTACTCTATTGTCTTTTATACATTTTGAATAAAATTGTTTACCATCACCTTTTTTATGAATCATTCTAATTCTTTCATTCTGTTTTGTTACTTGTAAGTATATAATATACATTATATGACATGTAATACCCATACATAAATCCTATTTATTTAGCATTGATTAAAAAGATTCTTAACGAGCAGTTTGAAATTTGGCTTGGGCCTCTTATCAGCTTTGCACGGGCCTGGCTGCAATGTCCAGGCAGCCGGTAAAAGAACAAAGGAAGAACAAATCTTTGGTTCTAACATGAGAGAAGAATTGTGTTGAATTGATATTACCCAGCAGTCTTTGTTAGCTGTTAGTGATGATTGCATTTTTCAGGGTGATTTTAATCCTGTAACTCATTGCAAGGTCATTGGGGCACCACAGTTGATTTCATCATGGGTGTGTCAAGGCCGAGATAGCCTGACAGGGACCATCCTTCTTCAGGCTGGTTTAGAATCAAAGTTGTCCAGTCTTCCCTACTATTTACCTTGTCCTTTTACCTATCCTGTAACCCAGTGCAGGGTCATTGGGGCACCACAGATGATTTCATCATGGGTGTGTCAAGGGCAAGATAGCCTGACAGGGACCATCCTTCTTCAGGCTGGTTCGGAATCAGAGTTGTCCATCTCCTAGACTGGTTGCCAACCACAGCTAGAAAGCCAAATCTAACCTTTTATTCACCCATGGCTGAAGGGGAAAAGGAACGGATTCATGCCTTTCCCAAGGGCATTACTGCGAAGTGAACACAAACGGAGTTTGAACTCGGCTCGCTGATTCCATTCTCCCCCACCGTTGACCATTCGGGCCCCACCCGACTTCCGCAATCGCATTTTTACATTGATTGAAAACAAGAAGCAAGAAAGCAAAAGGAAAAAAAAAAAAAGGATATCGGCAAGACAGACTACAATAGCATCGTGAAGGCTAGTTTCAATATCTTTGCTAAAGGATCTTTTTTTATTTTTTTTT
>VCCN01005280.1:1598176-1608240 GCA_006491835.1 Architeuthis dux | reverse complement strand
AGAACTAGGTATACGGTAAGGTTGAGTTTAGAGAACTAGGTATACGGTAAGGTTGAGTTTAGAGGACTAGGTATACGGTAAGGTTGGGTTTAGAGAACTAGGTATACGGTAAGGTTGGGTTTGGAGAACTAGGTGTACGATGAGGTTGGGTTTGTGGGAACTAGGTATACGGTGAGGCTGAGTTTGAAGAACTAGGTATACGGTGAGTCTGACGTTGGAGAAATAGGTATATGGTTTGTTTTTTCGTTAGCGAAATCGCTAACAAAAGTAGTAAAACTACAGTCTCTTTATCTAACGACCTAAGAATTCGCATGGTTTGAACTCGTCGTTACGTTTACATTTTTTCTATGATTCTATATTGTAACGTGTGTAATAATTTTAATGAATAACGCGTTTATGATGTTGCATGTATAACGATTTTAATGAGAATACGATTCAAAATGTGACTCAACCTTCAATCACTGGAGAGAAGAACGATTGTGCACTGTACCGCTGTTGCTACAACAACATTAATTCACAAATGAATGGTGGAATTAATAATATCTGCTACGTTCGATTTTTCTTCACCAGCAATAGTTTCTCTTCTCTAGAACAACGATCGACACACCACTACCAGCTATGGCATCAATGATAGCTGGTCGGTGTTAATAAGTTTATGATGCTTCTATTTTTTTTTCTTCAACTAAACTTCATTAGAAACAAACAATGGGGTTTTGGAACTACGGTAGGGCTGGGTTTAGGTATACGCCACGGTAATGTCTCCATTAGAAGAGACATTGAACATTAAAAAAAAAACCTGGAAATTGAGAAATAGGTATACGGACGCCGTATCTCCGTGTAACCCCCCCCCCCCCATTTCTATCACTGATCAAAAGAGAAAAAGAATTATAAAACTGGTTGGTTAAATAAAACTAAACTTAGCAGTTCTCTTTTACGCCTTTACGGGGATTTATTTATTTTACTAATTATGGACATGAATATTAATTAAAAGTAGATAACGTATTTATCACCGTATAAGACGCACTTTTTATTATTATTTTTTTTTTTTTTTTTTTTTTTAAATACCTCCGTAAAACACTGCGTCCGGTGAATTCTAACTTCTACTTCTTCCGTGGTCTTGTATAAAAAAAATCTTTTTTAATTGCCATAAATTGTTAGTATCTTTTATCAGGAATTTCTATTGCAAATATTATCTTTTTTCAAAAATTTACTATATCTTTTATTCGTTTCTACGATGATTTTAGGGTTTGTTTGTTTGTTTTTTTTCTTTAATATTTCTCACCAAGTTAGAGGTGCGTCTTATACATCGGTGCGTCTTATGTGACGGGAAATGCGGTATATTAAAGGATTATGTGAGCAAGATAGATAAGATGAAAATAAGGGCTATAAAAAGTGTTCGTGTAAAATAGTTGAAAGTCTAAAATCTCAAAATAAAACAACGAGTACACCACTGTACGAGCAAGAAGGTAGGAACGCGTGAAAACATACATACATTGATGATTGAATTCACTCAAAAATGAAAATGCTTTGTTCCCTAAATACCGCATTTCTCCATTTATAATCCGCATTTTTTCCCGAAAATTTTGAGCTAAAAATCCAAGTGCGTATTATCTACGGAAACATTTGTATACATATAATTGGTAGACACGGGATAATGCATTTTTCCTTCGAAATTGAAGCTCAATGACGATCGGGGTGCAGATTATCTATGATGAAATGCGGTACTAAAGTATTATAGCTAGAGAATTTACAGTCGGCTAAATTATGGGGAAAATGTATCTAAGTCTAATTAAGACACGATCCTGAACAGGGGGAATCGGTAATTTAAAAAATATAAGAACAAGAAAAGCCGTGGGTTAAAAGAGAAAGTAAGTAAAGGAAGATAGGTTTAAACTTCTTTTTTCACGATTCTAAACACTACTTATGAACAGTGTGATTTTTTTCTGTTTCTCTGTCCGTCACGATGGACGCTTCCACTTTGAAGGTTTTGCTGATAAAAATATCTCCTACCCACCATTTGAAACAATGGACACTTCCACAGAAACGATTTCAATAGTTTGTTTTCTTTTTAAAAACCATCTCATAAAAATAGGATTTTTTAATTTTTTTACCGGAATTAAATAGTTTTAATATCGAAGACTTTAAACGAAAAATGCTGATTTTAAAAACTAAAATATGTCGTCTGATACTGATAGCCACTTAAAAATCTCCGGTACGTTGTTATAATACAAGAAAGAAGAGAAGTCTGAGTTAAAAATGTCACTTTTATAGCATATTTCATAAAACCAGTGATGGCATAGCAGTCAGAATCGGTGCGAAAAGCGCGTGCACGAACGCATCGCCAAGTAAGTAGCACTGTGTGTGTAGAAAGAGAGAGAGAGGGCAGTAACTAGGAAGGAAGATCTATCATATAGAACCCATGCACTTTCCAAGATTCTTTTCCTTGTTGTCGCAGATGGGAAATACACACAAACACACGCACACACGGATTTTTACATAAAACCGTTCTCTGTGGTCGGGTTTTTCTTCTTAGCTTTCTTCTTCTTTCCTCCACCCCCAAAAAACGTGTTCTTTTTACTTTTATTCCATTTAGCGCACGCTTGCTTAGATCACACTTTTAGTTTTACTTTTAAAAAGCGAAGTCAGGTTTTTTTTTAAAATTTTTTAGTGTTATCAAATATAAATTGTTCTTTCAAATAAATAAATAAATATCCTGTAGTCTTCTTTTATATTTCCTAAAAATAAAAACGTTCTTTTCGTTTGACATTCCATTTTAGCGCACGCTTGATTCACTTTAGTTTTTTTTAGGCAAATTATGTTTTAGTGTTATCAAATATACATTATTCTTTCCTTTTAAAAATAAGTAGATATCTATTATAAGTCATTTTGCATGTCACTGTGATGCTAAAAAATAAACAGCACCACAGATAACTTGACAGTGACAACGAACAATAGTAGATTTCGACCATCGATGGCAATTTTCTGTGTACTTTTAGTGTTATCAAATATAAATTCTTTTAAAAATAAATAAATGTCCATTATAAATCAGTTTATTGTCCGTGTTAAACACAACGGCTCCAAAGATGTGGACACGAAGTTAATGTTAATTCTGTGTACTTTTTAAAAAAATCCTCATTGAACACAAGGCAAGGAGGAAGGACCAGCCAAGTCCAGGTGTCAATATTGTTTAAAGAGATATAAAAGTAGACTCTCGCTATTACGGCACCCTGGAGGAAGGGGTGCCATTATAACGCATTTTTTCTCTCGTTAACGGTTGGATTCAAAAAAAAGATACGACAAGCAAATTATTTACTTTTTTTTTATTTGGTCGAGAAAAGTATTATCTCCGATAAAACAATAGCCTTGCGAGAATATAAAAACAAACGTGCCGTTAGAACGGGTGTGTCATTAAAATAGTGCCGTTACAACGAGTTTACTGTAATAATATAAAATATAGAAGGAAACGTGGTTTAAGGCAAGCAGAGAAGAAATTTACAGTTTTATCGCATTTTTTCAGTGGTTAAACAAAGCGTCGCTACATCACATTGGACGCAAGAGTCTAGAGAAACGATCAGTTCAATGAAGAAAACCCTTTCTTTGGTTGTATAGTTCGGCTTAATTGAATACCATATATACTCGTCCGTGAAATGTTCGATTTTTTAGGACCAATTCTTTAACCTATAATTAGGGGTCGTACATTATACGGGGTATGCTTCCTTTTTTTTTTTAGGCCTGTGTGTGGACTCGGGGTGTGTTCGACCGCGACCCCCTAATTATAGGTTTTTAAAAATCGGTCTCAAAAAAGTTGAACGTGGGTATATACGGTAAAGTCAACGTTACGTTGAGAGATTGTTATTCTACACAATTTCAACTAAGGCTAGCTCTAGCTCGACAAAGAATCCAGGGTTATTTATTATAAAAGTACATACAAGAGAAAGAGTAGAAATATATTCTTCTAAGAGATTACGGGGGGGGGGCATAATAGGCTTCCGCTGGGGAAAACGGGGCATTTGCCCTCCCCCCGATCGGGCCGTGGGGGTGATAGTTGGAACCTTATAGTCAATAAAGGAAAATGATGTAGTACATTTCTTTTATGTAACCCAAACTTAATGTCCCCATAAAAAAGACTTAATATTCGCTGGTGCTATCGTATAACAACGGGGTTGCCATTTAAAGATATATTCCGAATATATCCTTTGCCCCACCACCCACCTTTGGAAATTACGCTTTTGATCCCCCCACCCACATTGGAAAAGTGTCAGTGGACACCCTTGGAGGGGGCGCTATTTAATCACATGACAAATGTAAATAAGTTAGGTTACAGGAAAAGTCACTGATTGATGTGAATGACTGTAAAAACCTGTCAACGTTATATCGCCATGTCTTTGTAATTCGCGAATACCAGGCGCGGGTCCACGGGCCCCCCTAGCTCTTTCAAAGGACTTATTTTTTTTTTATATCTAGATAAAGAATTTTTTTAATAAAAAAAAAACCCCAAATAATGTCAAGTGATCAAGAATTAACAAAGACCAAAAAAAAAAATTATTAATATTTTGTTATTTGTCTAATTAATGATTTGGAAATCGCCCCTGCTCAAAATCCTGATAAATCCAACCCTGAATACAGTGTTTTTAAGAATCGACAACAAAGTACTGAGTAAAATGTTTTTTCCCGTTTATTTTCTTTAATTTATAGAAATAAGCGTGTGTGCGTGCGTGTGTGCGCGCGTCTGTACTTTTTATAGAATGAAAACGATAGAAAATTGAGTAAAAAAAAAAGAAAGAAAATCGATATTATTGTCATTTTAAAAGTTGTTTAATTCGAACTGAAGAAAAACGATCGACATAAAAAGTACTTTACTTTCTCTAGTGCCTCCGCCTCTGTCCTCTTATCAAACATAGAGTCATAAAATTTCATTTATTTGAGTTGATCTAGTAAGCTCTCGTTGTAACGGCACTATTTAATGATTTAATCACACACGCGTTCTAACGGCACTATTTAATAATGACACGCGCGTTCTTACGGCACTATTTAACGACACGCGTTCTATTCTTCTTGCAAGACTATTTTGTCGGGGATTATACCTTTTCTTTTTCCGAGCAATTTAAAAAGTAAATAATTTACTTGCGTATTTTTTAAAAAATGTGTATGCCGTATTTTTTAATCCACCCGTTATAATGGCACATTCGTTATAACGGCACTCCCCTATGATGCCGTAATAACGGGATAACTGTAAAACTGATATTTTTGACGTGTGTGTGTGGTTTGATTGAATTAAACTATATTAAACTCGGCTTTGTAATTATTTTCATTGTTTAATTTATTCCATGTTAAAATAACGATATTAGATGATAATAATTAATAGTATTAACGAGACAAGAAAAACCCGTAATTAATGTGATATTTTCCTTTCCTTGGTGTACACATATACACAACACAAGTTACACAACACACTGGAAAAGCGATTCCCGACTAAATTCACGGAGAGAGACAGCAGCATTCATTTAAAAATCCAAATCGTTTTCAAAATCATCTTTGTCTTTTAAAGTTACTGTACTAATTTCCGGCCTCAAATTCCACAACAGTAATCCAATCCATCTCTAATTACTTTTTTTTACCAATCACCTACTAATATGTTTGGGTTCTAATCAAATAACTAGTAACTACTAAAAACACGCGCCTCCCGTGTCTCGTGTGCGGTGCGTGCGTGCGTGCAAACCCCGTCATGCTATAAGGAAGCATGATTGAATAATAATAGTGTTTCCTTCCTTCAGGTCCAGGAATATTTTGTCCATATCCTCTGCTGAAAATATCTTATTTTCGGGTCTGATTATAAACACCTTGAATTGAACACACACACACCGCACAGGTACCAAATATACTCCAAGTTAAGGTAGAGAGAAACAATCGTTCGGTTCTGAGTTCGATTTCATTTCTAAAAAAGATTACTAAACAAATTGCATGCCACTTGTATGAAGATGGAAGAGTTGATAGTTTTGTGTGTGTGAAGGAAGGATCGAACGAAAGATATTGTGGAGGGGGGTGAAAAAAAACTATCGTTGGTTTTTTTTTTAATTGTCAAAAAGGAATAATTAGAAAATATGCCGCATATTAAATAGAACCGTGCTTTACGAAAAACTAAACAGGTAGCAAGAAAAACGAAAGGCTATGTTTATAATTATTATTAAAGAGATGTGGACTTTATCCTTTGTGTGTGTGTGTACACTATAGTGTGGACCGTGGATTGATATGATAGACTCAACTCTAACTCACAACTGACTAGCCTTTAGAAAAGATCTTTATTTATTTGCAATATACTTTTATCCGATCGAGAGATTCATACGATGTACTGTATTAGAAATGGGTAATCGATGATAAAGAAAAAAAAAAGAAAAGAATCGTTCGGACACGAGGAATTTGGAAATATATTCAATGCCAAAATGCGTGGAAAATATCATAGAAGAGAAGACGAGCGCACAGCTAAAACATTGTCGGCATTGTGTAATCTTACACTTCGTTGTGTATAGAAAGGAAGCATTGGTGAAATTGAAAGTAAAAATAAAAATACTGACGGTGAGAAGATCACAAACACTGAAGAAAGGAAGACTCACACGGCTTGGTTTATTTTTAACGGATAGACAGAACAAAATACTTATATATCAAAAACTAGCAGATTGATAAATACTAAATTTTAAACGTGATTAAATCTTATATTTTTTTTAAAGTACACGAGAGTTTAACTAACATTTATTCATCTAACGTAACAAAAAGGGTTTCCCAACTAAAGATGACAGTTCTCTTAAAACTTTACAATTGAGAGAAAACATTAAAAATCCATCCTTTTAAAACAATAGGATTTATTTTTTTCCGAATTGCTATCTATCGAGATGTTATAGGAGAGTTCAGAGTAATCAAGTGTGATAGAATTTAAGGAATTTTGAATTGTTTGGTTTATTAATATTCATTCAAAAATCAAAAAGAAAGCATCTATTTATTAACATTTAAAAACCACCCCTAAAACAATAGTTTTTTTTTCTTTTTTCATCAGTGGAAATTGTTACGGATATCTCATATGAAAAGGAGCTTGGTCAAGTGTGTTAGAATTTAAGGAATTTTTAATTGTTCGGTTTATTATTACTTAAAAAGAAAGAGAAAAAAAAACTAATTTTATTTTATTATTGTCATTACACAGTTTTCTGGACTTACTTGAGATGTTTCTCCACATAGCCGCGTCATCGTGTGATGAGGAAGCGTCGATAACAGAAATCAACATCGCAGCTACCACCAGTAAAAGTAAATCCATGGAAAGTGTACTCCCTGTGAACATGAGGAGAGAACATTGGCAAGTTCAGCAACAATAATAAAACAAGCTACCGTCAACATGTGATGTTGCTTGATAATAACCTAAGCTGCGTTGTAATTGACATGCATATATGTCAGCTGATTAGCCAATCAGAACGCTCCTCTTAATTGCTCATCTTACTTCTATTCAGGAGCACCATCGGTGGAGAGTAACGCGACTACGACGACGACGATGATGATGACGACGACGACGACGACGACGAGACGGCCACGATGACGGGAAAGAAAGAGAAAATGGAAAGAGCAGGCCGAAGGAGCAGTGTTGGATAGATGGATGGATGGTTTGGCTCGATGGTGGTGGCCACGGAGAGCAGCAGCAGCAGTAGGACTGGCAGTGGTAGTTGGCAGCAGGACTTGGCAGTAGTGTCTCTCTCTCCCTCTCAGTGTGATGTGGTGTGTCTCAAATACATCTTTCCGTTCCTTGGTGATGTGATGGCAGAATTTTAAAATGCAACCGTGGCACTATCTGTCCCTCCCGCATCTTTTCACGGGAAAAAAAAAAATAACGGACACGGTTATTGGTTTTTTTTTTTATTGTTTTTTTTTTTTTTAGAGGAATGATTAAAAAAAATTAATGCTTTTTAAAAAAAAAAAAAAAAATGGAAAGGAAAATGTGCTTAGGAATCGAACCTGGGAAAAAGTAATCTATACAGGAGAGACCAAAAAATGAGAGCTGATTTCTGCGTGGTTCTCTAGTGTATGTGTGTGTGTATATATATCCCGTGCTGTTAAAATAACAGACTTGGAACAACAATAACGTCAGCTGTGGAAACTACTGCAAATGGACATTTTCCAACGAGTGTGTGCAGTATTATTGGAGGCGTCAATATGCAATTCTGGATAAATAATGTTTAGACGAGTAGAAAGATTTGCAACGGTGTAGTGATTGAAAAAGAAAAAAAAGAAATGAGGGAACGCAGGGCTACCTGGTCTCGGAGAGGGGGGGGGCTTAATACGCAACTATCCCCCACCCGAGAAATTTTTTTTTTTTTTTTTAAATTTAATTTCAGCGACGTTTTTAGGCCATATGGGATGGATGAGTATTCGGACATATCGTGGCTAACTTTTTTTTTTTTTTATCAGTGAATTGTTCAAATAGAGAATTTTAATAGTATATATAGATAACGAAGGGAACGCCCGCCCCGCCCCCCAACACCAAAAGTAAGGGAACGCCGTTCCCACGTGTTCCCCAAAGCCACGGAAGGCTTGGTTTGGGAACAAAATAGGATTACTGGAAGAAAAAAAACGGGGGCTCAGGTGTAAACGTTCTACTAAAACTCTGCTCGCCGCTCTAGGTGGTTAGCTGGAGATTTTGGGTGCCGACGGCTCCCTTCAACATTTAGCGCAGTGGTTCCCAACTCGGGGGCCGCGGACATTGTAGAAATGTTAGTAGAAATGCAGTAGGTGAACTACTATTCAAAAAGCTTTTTGGGTCCCCCCGCTCTCCATTGGAGCCACGGGGTGGGCAATTTTAAATCGTCCCCTTCTCTCGGCTACGTTACGCCCCTGCTAGGTGGTGATTCTTGTTCAATGGGGTTTTAGGCGCAAGTACATTAATCTAGACCTTTTAAAAGTACAACTGAACAAATAAAGCCGGATATGAGTTTGAGTTACTACTCTAAACTGGAGTACAAACAGGGGGCGATACACTGGGGGGGGGTAGTTTAGATGGAAATAAAATAAAGAAGTAACTTTTGTTCGGACAATCGAATCTCTTCTTCCCATCTTTGATGATCTCAACACAACGTTTCGGCCGATCCATTCTTCAGCCCTCGCGTCGGCCGAAACGTTGTGTTGACAACATCGAAGAGATTCGATTGTTCGAACATTTTTTCGGACAATCCAATCACTTCTTCCCATTGTTGGTGTTATCACAACATTTCGGCAGAACCCTTCTACGGCCTTCTTCGGGTGTAATGAAAAGAGGGTTTCGTAAGGAAAGGGTGGGTTTCTTTTTTATCTTTCTACGGTGGTGCAAAGCAAAAAAATTAAAAAACGGTATAAAAACATAAAATTTCCTTTACTGATATAACATATTACACCTAAAGAAGGTCGTAGAATGGTTCGGCCGAAACGTTGTGATAACACCAAAGACGGGAAGAAGAGAAAATGTTCGAATGTTAAATGCCCCTCTCAAAGTTATAGATGAAGGAGGACTTGGAAAACTTTTTTCCCAGTCTAACACAACAGGCAAAAACTGGAATTTGAAAAAAGTGACCTCTCTCTAAGTACGAAAGTATAAATTTTTTTTAAATTTTTAGTTTCTACTTTTTAAGTATCTACAAAGTTTAGTTTAGTTTGCCATAAGACTACATTAGTGGATCAACCAATCTAACTCTGTTAACAGGTCCTATCCGCCCATTAAGGCAAACGTAGACGGTCGCATAGGGCGCAAAGTTTCTAGGGGCGCACTTCAAACAGAAATATTTGTTAGAATACAATCGGGGTCGCCAATTTTTAAGTCTCGCCTAGGGCGCATGAAACCCTTGCGCGCGTTCCTGTAATGTCTAGCATCTTTCTGAGGATAATTTTGTAATAAGCAGGGCCCCCAAGATTTACCCCCCGCCCCCAAAAAGATATGTCGTAAAATTTTAAAAAAATGTTTAATATCATATAAAGATATATTATTGATTCCATAAAGGATTTTACGTTAAATTAAACATAATTTTATGAATATTTCATCTTTGTTTTGATTTGTTTGA
>VCCN01005280.1:1551239-1562522 GCA_006491835.1 Architeuthis dux | reverse complement strand
CGTGACGGTTTCTATTGAGCCTAATCAGACCTGTTTTAGTATATTTTCATTATTATTCTTAGAACATTTTACTTTAGTTTATTTATATGTGAAAAAAAGTATACAATTTGTATATACAAGCACACATCATAACAATCATATTTACAAAGTTTCTAGGGCCTTAAACCTTTGCGATGGTGTAATAAACATCATAATTCTTCTTAAAATCATTTGCATCTGTTGATAGCACTATATATTCTGGTAATCTATTCCAAAGTCCCACCACTCTATTGCTAAAAAAGAATTTTTGATATTCAATCTACTTCTATTTGCTTCTATTTTATATGTGTGGCCTCTCAGTCCCTTGTACCCACTTCTAGTAAAAAAATAACATCAGGGTTTACTACTTCTAAACCACGCATAATCTTAAACATTTCTATTAAGTCTCCCCGATCTCTCCTATTTTCTAACAATGTTAACCCTAACACCTTTAACCTATCCTCATAACTCATACTTTTTAATTTCGATACTAACTTAGTTGCTTGTCTCTGGACTTTTTCTAAAAGTACAATGACCAGGCCTGTGCACAGTACTCAAGGTTTGGACGGGCATAAGTCTTATATAGTATTAGGAATGAGTCCTTGTCTATATATGAAAAGGTATGCTTAATCAGTCCTAGCACCCTGTTTGCCTTAGTAGCAGCACTAGCAATGCACCTGGAGAATGATAGTTTATCAGTTACTATGATACCAAGATCCTTTTCATCATTTACAATATCTAGTATATTTCAGTTCTTAATATATACATTTTCTCACCTGTAATATCTGGTAGCTTTCACTGGAGATCAAGTGACAGCAAGTCTCCTCAAGTTTCCAGGACTTCACTCAGCATTTTCACTGCCCTCAAAAGTATGATGGTCTGAACTGTCTAAAATCTTCCTCAGATCTTTAACTCTAATTCTTCTTTTCCTTTTTTAATCACCGCTACCACCAGAGGTGCCAGAAGCAATTTGGGGCAGGGGGCTCAGCTTTTCAGAAAGGGCATTTAACAACATATATTTTTATTGTGATGGCTAAACAATGGCTAAAATCGGCTAAAGTTTTCATTTCTAGCTAAGTTTATTGCTTAAAATGTTTTGATAATTATAAAGACATTTGTTAGTTGAGAACCTATTGTAAGCTTGGTTTAATGACAGATATTAATAGATTAAAAATGCAACAAAAGATTACGTACTCACAGAAATCCTTTATTCATATAATCACAATGACCATGGTCACGATACACACATGTGGCTTCTCGAGCTCCCTCATCTACTAATAACACAATGCAATAATGGCTGCTCCCATGGTTCCGGTGCCCCTGACTGGTTTAAACACTGTGGCAGGGTTTAGGTTATTCATGTGTTCTGACATTTATATGTATCTATCTGGACTTTGCCCAGCCCTAACCGTTCATAGTAGAAACTTGAAATTCTTTACACACACTTACCTCAAGTTGGGAAAATGTTGTTTTTTTTGTTGAAAATTCCTCCTCAAAATAAGTTTTATGGGGGTGGGGGTTCAATTTACAATGTAATTGTATGCTAAATTGGTCCCTTACTTTGTGTCCAGCAGGATTCATGCTTGTTTTTTTTTTGAAAATTCCTCCTCAAAATAAGTTTTATGGGGTGGGGGTTCAATTTACAATGTAATTGTATGGTAAATTGGTCCCTTACTTTGTGTCCAGCAGCATTCATACTTGTTTTTTTGAAAATTCAGACTTTTTATTGATGCAACAAAAGGTGAAAGAAGTAATTTCATTGATCACAGGTTTTTCTAATTTTTTTCAAAATCTTCAATTCATTTCATATTTATGGTATTTTTGCTCACGGTCTAACAGTGATCTGCTGATTGTCACTCTATACTGATCAGTTTACAATACTATTGAATTGTACATATGTCATTTTTTCCAAGCCAAAACAAACTTTTTTCATCAATGTTATGCCTATAAACTGGGATATAATATCTAATCAACACCCTCAGTGAAATTTAAATTTCAGTGGGAGTGTCCAGATTAACCTATACCAGGGCCTCTAGGCTATTAGCAATATGAGGCCCCCATCTTGAACCCCCCCACCCTGTTTTGTGTATAATTTTAAATAAGTAATGCGATCTATCAATCGTGTGAATAAAGTGGATTGTTATGTGCTAATGTGTAATATATTCATTCCATTTTTTAAAGAGATATTTGTTAGGACCTTTTTATTAAGTTTTAAAATATTATTAACAATATCTTAACAATTATAGTGAGCGCTCAGACATTATTTTGATTGTTTTATTGTTTAATTCATTTTCCCTGTAGTAGTAATGATAAATTTCTAAATTGCTATTTATTTTGGGGCCCCTTCAATATCTTGGGCCATACGCCATAGCATAGTTTGTGTATAGGCTAATCAGACTATGGTCCTATCAAATATAAAATTAAGAAAAATATGAATATCACAGAATTTTTCTGGGCCTCTCTTAGCTACGGGCCCCTACTCAGCCTTATAGTATAATCCGGCCCTGGGAGTGTCATAAACACAACTGACTGGGTGGCTGGCTGTGATTCATAATTTCCCTTGGAATACTAGTTTTCTCTTTTTTCTTCTTCTTATAATTATTACTAAGTCGCACTTCACCTTAAAAAGGCTGGAGGTTTACTCCGCACATTGGTCCCGCAGTCTATGGTCCAAATGCTGTGGAGGGCCATCCCCAAAATCTTCGCTCGCGAAGCCAAGCCATTCATAATTATTATTATTATTATTATTCAACAATAACAAAAAATTGAAACTATTCAAACAACAGCATCACTGAAATCAGCAAGAATACTGAAGTAATGAGGAGACTTGTTGTCACTCGATCCCCAGTGATTGCCACCAGATACTGTTGGGTAAATAATAATAATAATAATACAAGCCTCTCCATTATAATGTGGTTCATTATAGCACAGTTCGCGTTATAACGCGGGTGGATGGTGGACCCCAAAGTAGCTAGATTTAGCTCCAAAACTGCTGGATCTAGCTCCTAAATGGCTCAATTTTCGAAGTTCAATAAATCCAGCGAACTCGTTTAACATAACAAACTCTCTCCTTATTTACTGAATAAAGTTCGATAAATGCAGCGAACACGCAGACCATCTAAATGTGTACAATAGTTTTAATTTGATACTAGCTGAAAATACCGAGCTATATGGAGCCCACGACTGTAAAACATTGAATCATTACTTAACTAGAGGTTTTATGGCCGTCTACTCCATATAGCTTGGGAAAACTGCCCGGAGGTCGAGTATTTTCAGTTGGTGTTAATAAAAATTGAAGGTAACTTAGGTATTGCTTTTAAAGTAAATAGTAGGCACTTCTTACAGAACATTCACTGAAATATGAGAGTAAATTTAAATAAAAACTGTAGTTTTTATTTATTTAACTTGTAATAAGTTTTATTTACTGCAGATAAATTGAAGCCTGATAAACCTGAAGTACAACTCAGATGGCATAGAGAGAGTTCAGAGGAGAGCCACCAAGGCCATTCTGAGGCTGAGAGATATATCCTACACTGAAAGATTAAAACAACTTAATATAGAGACCCTTGAATACAGAAGAAAATGTGCTGACCTACTAGATGTCTATAGAATCCGGAACGATGTACATAGAGTGGATACTGACGTTCATTGCGCAAAATGCCCTGATGAGAAAATGCTGACTTCATCTATGTGCAGTAAAACCAGAGGACACAGCCATAAACTACAAATTCAGACCTCCACTGGTGTTAAAAAAAATTTCCTCTCTGCAATAGTGGCAAATGCATGGAACAGCTTAAGTGAAAAGACAGTCACGTCCGAGAATATCAATATTTTTTTAAGTAATCTTTATTCTGATATCGGACATACCAAATCTAATTACCATTTTTCTTATTAGTTTAAACCCAGCCCAACTACACTGAAGCTGGCTTAACGACACAATTAACTGCTGTCAAAAAGCCTAATTCAAGTATATTCAAGTATTTAAATTGAAAAAGATTACAAAATGTATGTAAAAATTGTAGTTATGACAGTAACTTTTAATACTTAGGAAAAGTAACAATTAAGATTTGGTTTTAACTTATTTGTGTCTGTTAATTCTAATATTTGAATAGCAAATAAGTAATTTTATATTTTCTATAGTTTTGAGAAGGGTCATTAATATTCAAATGGTTCTACGGACAATTGAACTCCTTCTTGTTATTTGTGTTGTAAACACAACGTTTCAGCCGATCCATTCTTTGGCCTTCTTCAGGTGCAACATCAGAGTGTGATGGGTTAAACAGAAATTATGTTTAAGGGGGGGGGGTAGCCATTGGATGTTACACCTGAAGAAGGCCGAAGAATGGATCGGCCGAAATGCTGTGTTTACAACGCAAATATCAAGAAGGAGTTCAATCGTCCGAAAAGAACCATTTTAAATGTAATTTTATGTGCTTCATGAAAGAGGAGCAACTATCGGGTATAATGAACTTTTGGCTTTAACGACAACACCTTCTCTCCAATTAGTTCATTATAGCGAGGGTTTACTGTATAGAGAAAAGATAAAAATGAGAATGATAATAATATTCCTTATGGTAATGCAACTAATAAATGGAACTCCAGGAGATAAAATCAAGAGATAATTACTGACTGTAGAGGGATTTAACCTAAAGGGTATTGTTCTTGATAGAATTTCTTATCTATAAAATGCACCAAAACAAAACAAAAATCTTTAAAATATAAAAAAGAAAAACAGGTCTGGTTAGTCACTCAATAGAAACCGTCATGCAACCAACATCTTTTGGCAGCATGTTGAGGGTGATCAATTAAAAAATTGTTAAAAAGGGTGATCAATGAATAAATTGATAAAATGGGTAATCAATGAATAAATTACTTCTCTTGACTTTTGCTGGGTGGTGATCACTAAAAATGTCTGAATTCTAAAAAAAAAGCGTGAATGCAGCAGGACACAAACTAAGGGACCAATTTAGTAAAAACTTAGATTGTAAATTGAACTCACCCACTAAAAACCTATTTAGGAAGGGAATTTTCAAAAAACAAAAGAACTCTTTTTTTCTAGATATAATAAGGTGTAAATGTTTAAATTTTCAGGCCTCTAGCTTCATTGGTGCAGCTTGTACGTGTGATACATACATACATACATACATAGCCAGCCAGCCAGACCAACTTAAAAACTGAAGAAACCTATGTTGGCAGTTTTGGTGACAGTTTTGGTTGATGGTTTCGAATAAAAACAAAAAAAATTCCTTTTCTCCACCATGATGGTATGATGGTTGTATCTTGAACAAAGCAATCACATCCCATAATATGATCATCTTTATGCCTGGTATGATGGTAGCCATTCTTTCCCATATAAAATCATTGCTGTGCCAACCGTGTTATAACCGAGCCACAATCAATTTAGTTACTTTTGGGGCTATATCTAGCTATATTGGAGCTAAATCTAGCTGTTTTAGTGCTAGATTAATATTTCGGGAGCCATCATCCTCCCTCATTATAACGCGGTCCATTATAGTGCAGTTTGCGTTATAACACGGGTGGATGATGGCTCCCAAAATATTAATCTAGCACTAAAATAGCTAGATTTAGCCTTTTTTCTCCACACACGCATACACTCTTAACGGAACACCAAAATAGCTAGATTTAGCTCCAAAGTAGCTAGATATAGCCCCAAAGTAGCTAAATCGATTGTGGCTCGGTTATAACACGGTTGGCCTTCTTGGACCCCAACACCCGCGTTATAACAGTATTAAAAGAATTCTTCCACCATTGCTTTGTACTTATCCAGAATGCATGCACAGTGCACGATTTACCCTTCTTTCTCCACACACGCATGCACTCTTAACGGAACAATGCACAAGTGGTTTCTTCCGACATACCACTATATCGCATTGAGCAGCCAACGCGTGTAGGCCTTCAATGCTCACAATGAAGAAGCAAAAGTTGAACACGTTCATTAACTGCCTTTAGCTCGGGTAGCGTTTCTACCTCTCAGATGAATGCCAGTACTTTTCATATATTTTCAACCGTCGTCTCTGCTTTTCTGTAAAGAGTATTTGAACTCTACTCTCCAATGTTCCTCTAATTTTTAGTAGTCAGCTAAAATCTTATGTTGGCAAATTTTTTTTCCTGTAGCAAAAGTGTGTGCACACTGAATGTTTGTGCAAATGAAAACTTGAAATTATTTCAAGATAATTCTTTTAGGTACCTATCTCTCATGTCTAATAAAACTGTATTGGTATGTTTTAATATAATACAAGTATGATTGCATTCTACGAAGTAACATATTTAGTTGAGATTTTAGTCTATACTTTGAATTGCTTTGTTCAGTTTGTTGTTCCATTAAATAAAACATCAATGAGTATTACTTATTTTTATGTGATGCAATGTCAGAATGAACCGGTCAAGTGAACCAGACCTGTTTAGTTAAGATTTTATTCTAAACTTTTAACAACTTTGTTCAGTTTGTTGTTCAGTTTTCAAGTGAGTCTGGCTGGCTGGCTGGCCGCACCAATGGAGCTAAAGGGATGAAAATTTAAACATTGTTTTTTGAAAATTCCCCCCAAATAGGTTTTTAGTGGGAGGTTAAATTTACAATGTAGGTTTATGCTAAATTAGTTTGTGTCCAGCAATGTTCATGCTTGAAAAAAAAAATTCAGACTTTTTTAATGATTTCTATTGATTGACTAGAACAGTTATTCAGAAATTCCAACTCTTATTTTATTCTCAAAGTTAAACAACAAGTAACTTCCTATTTAAAGAATTTATATTATAATTATTTGCAAATAAATAAAGGAAACTAATCATAAACTTAAATTGTAAATTACTGGTGGCGTCACCAGTGTCGAGGAAAAATGTGTCCCTTTTCGATTTGACAAAGTTTAGGGTTCCTGATCTGAACACGCTCCCGAAATATATGGTTTATGTGGATTATGCTAAATTGCACAAGTTAAATAAAAGGGAATAAAAAAGGATGGATGAAATAATGCGACTCGGTTGCTTAGGGCTGAGGCTGAGATTTTAGTCAAAATGTTCGGCTATCTTCCAAAATATCGGCTCTTTCAAAAGAAATGTTCCCAATTTTTAAACCATTTCCAGCATCCTTGCCCTTGCTTCTTATAAACCAGCTTTTATGCAAATAAGTGATGTCATACTCTTACTTTCTCTAAAATTCAGTAAGGTTTCCATAATACACGTTTTTTAATATAAGCCACTCGGTTGCTTAGGGCTGAGGCTGAGATTTTTCAAAATTAGCATTTAATATCCTTTAGTTATCTCCCTTGAGAAATCGGATCATTATAATATAGATTATCAGTTTGAGCACAAACACCGACCCCATACTATATTATAATGATCCAATTTCTGTATTTTTGTCTGTTTGTATGTTTCTTATTGTAACATAAATGTAACATAAAATGGCACATCGTAACATGATTTTTGTTAACGCAATACCATTAAAATGCTCTAAAGCAGTTTCCACATAAATATTAAGACAGATACATTTTTATTTGCAAAGTAATTAAATTTTATCGTTTGATATACAGCCAGACAATACAACAAATATGTTTGACATTTCAGTAATAGTACTACTTTGTATTCATTTGGATCTTTGTGCAGTGGCTATGACTTCAGTTTCAAATACCTCCATATTTATCTGTCGTATATGTACCGCATGGATACCACACTCCCATTAATTACTGTATTAAAATAATTACTCCAATTAAAGGTGATAATTTGTTAAAATCATTAATCTTAAAAACAAGGCCGTTCATAGAGCAAGTGCAGAATGACTGAACCAGATTCGATAGCCTGCAAGCATTTACAGACCTGCCAATCAGTAAATTAAAATTTGAATATAAATTTTTCAAAATTGTTCTGATCATTGTATACTTAAAATGCCTATGGGGGCAAGCCCCTTTTTCTTGTACTTTTTTTTAGATGATATTTTGGAAAATAGCCGAAAGTTTTGAAAAAATCTCATCCTCAGCCCTAAGCAACCGAGTGGCTTATATTAAAAAACGTGTATCAAGCAAACCTACTGAAATTTATAGAAAGTAAGTGTACGACATCACTTATTTGCATAAAAGCTGGTTTATAAGAAGCAAGGTCAAGGAGATTTTTTAAAAATTGGGAACATTTCTTTTGAAAGAGCCGATATTTTGGAAGATAGCCGAACATTTTGACTAAAATCTCAGCCTCAGCCCTAAGCTTATATTAAAAAAACGTGCATTAAGCAAACCTACTGAAATTTATAGAAAGTAAGAGTACGACATCACTTATTTGCATAAAAGCTAGTTTAGAAGAAGCGAGGGCAAGGAAATTTTTTTTAAATTGGGAACATTTCTTTTGAAAGAGCCGATATTTTGTAAAATAGCCGAACATTTTGACTAAAATCTCAGCCTCAGCCCTAAGCAACCGAGTGGCTTATATTAAAAAACGTGTATTATGGAAACCTTACTGAATTTTATAGAAAGTAAGAGTACGACATCACTTATTTGCATAAAAGCTGGTTTATAAGAAGCAAGGGCAAGGATGCCGGAAATGTTTTAAAAATTGGGAAAATTTCAAGTAGTTCAAAACATTACGATAAGGCAGAAAAGATGACAAGCTATCCTGAATTTTTTTCTCAAACAAAAATGCGGGAGAGAACAGGTTTCAACAAAATTCGTGGGCAGGGGGAGTGGGAGACAAAGAATATTGCAGGCAAACTATGTAAAATACAGGAGACTTGGCAGGTCTGTATTTAGCGCAAGGCCCTTGAAATTGTGGTGCTACTTTTGCGACATAGTTAATCCAGTACTGGATTAGCATGAACGCAGACCCCACACTATTGTTATTAAGCTGCAAATTGGACAGAAAATTGGACTGAAAATATTACTCAATTTCTTTTATTCATTTTCATGCTTCTGTACTTTAACTCTTAAATTAAAAATAATAGAACTCTTCTGTGAATTGAATAAAAGTTTTTTTTAAATTCACCTAATTGTCATATATGCTGTGTTGGGGGTGACCAATTAAAAAGTCACTAAAAAAGGTTTGAATTTTCAAAAAAACAAGTAGGCACAAACTAGTGACCAATTTAGCATAAACTTACATTGCATATTGAAACCCCTGTAAAAACCTATTATGGGGGGTAATTTTCAAAAAGCCAAAAAAAAGGTTTTCCCTACTCATATGGTGAAATATGGTATATAATAATAATATAATAATAATGAGTGTTTGGGATCATCATCATGTTCGTCCTTTGTGGTCGAGGATGACTATGGCTTTAGTTCTGAGTGGTGCAGCAGCTGCGTTTCTGTACAGGGTCTGAAGTCATGACTTGTGCTTGACTTGGATTATAGAGAGGGAGAGTTGTGTACCTCGCTGTCTCACTCTCTTGTCCCTACCTGCCTTGTCCAGCAGCAAATGTTAGAACACATGAATAACCTAAACCCTGCAATAAACCAGTATTGTGTGTAGCGGTGATTAACAAAGCTAAGTCGGGAATCCTTTAAGTTTGTGAAGTCTTATCTGATTTAAATGTCTTCAAGTGAAAGTCGGAGGTCCTAATAGTTGTTTTGTGATGGGATAATCTTGACAAATCTGTGGTTGCCCCTGCCCCCATCTAATAGGGAGAAGAGAGTAGAGATGGACCTTCGTTAAAATGGAGGAAAGTACAAATTTTGTTATCTTGCACTTGTACTCAAGCATGATGGGAGAAGTGAAGATGGCAGTCACATTATTTCATCCATCCTTTTTAGTCCCTTTTATTTGACTTGTGCAATTTAGCATAATCCACTTCCAAGACTGTAGTAGTGTTCACTCCAAATGCTTTGTTGACATTCAGCAGCTTGAGCATTATTATGTCCTAATTTGAAATTGTACTTGAAAATTAGTCTAATTTCTTGACTTAATAAACATATCAATTCCCACTGGTTATGAAATTTTTGGTTTGGTGGGGCCTAACAAAAAAGTATTCATTTTTAACTAGTAATACTTTTTTTCATCTTGATTTTAGTTTTAGCTTCAGCAGAGCCCCATAAACCATATATTTCGGGAGCATGTTCAGATCAGGAACCCTAAACTTTGTCAAATTGAAAAGGGACACATTTTTCCTCGACACTGGTGACGTCACCGGTAATTTACATTTTAAGTTTATGCTAAATCGATCCCTTAGTTTGTGTTCATGCTTGCTTTTTGAAAATTTGGACTTTTTAGTTATCAAACAAAATGCGAGAGAAGTAACTATTTCATTGATCACCCCTTTTTCCAATTTTTTTAATTTGCTGCCAAAAGACATTGGTTACATGACAGTTTCTATTGAGTGGCTAACCAGACCTGTAACCTTATTTATTTTTCATTGTGGAATTATATCATCATACATAATGCAACTCCTTTCTTAATTTTATTTGAAAATTTGAAAGAAAATTATTTTTTGTCTCTAATGATTTTGGAATAAAATATTGTTTCTTCCTTTTTTTTCTCCTAATGACAGTCTTCTTTAGATGAGTTTTGGATTCTGCTTTGGTGTTCAGGAGAGAGTTCACACATAGCCCAGAGCAACACATATAGGAGTTATGAGTTGAAAAACACGGATATGGCCTCTTGAAGGATGAAAGGAGCCAGGTGTTTTTAAGCCATTCATAAAAATTGACTGATGTCTGTTGAGTTCGGAATTCTTTTTATATTAGTTGATAGTACCCCAGAGCCTTCTCAGCACAGCAAATACTGATTGATTGAAAAATCTTTCTTTTTTTCTGCTTTGAGTTCTGATTGGATTGTTGTTGTTGTTTGTTTGTTGTTTTTTTTGTAAGAAGTAATAAAACATTTTGAGGGGTTGAGTTCTGTTACAAATTAAAAATATGAATTTATATAAAATACCTTTTTTTCCTGTTTTTCCTCCTACACCAATCAGTTGTAGAAAGCAGATGCTTCAAAAATACAATGACAAAAAATATGTAATTAAACAAATCTCATTAGGGTTGAAACTCTTTCTGTAACTGCTAGCTAAAACTTTTTGGAAATCATTACCTTTCTCGGTTCCATATGGTCGCTGATTCAGCTGTTCTGATTCCGGAATCGCCATAAGTCCTCCACTGCTGGTGATGGCAAATTTAAAGTCAAATAAAGAGACGGGAAGATTCTTCAGAACAGCATTTTTATTTATTTTTAAGTAGTCCACTGGTATTCAAATGGTTCTTCAGACGATTGAACGATCGGTCATTAATATTTAAATGGTTCTTTTCTAATAGTTTTGAGAAGGGTCATTAATATTCAAATGGT
>VCCN01005280.1:1539111-1550839 GCA_006491835.1 Architeuthis dux | reverse complement strand
GATTTGTTGAGAAGTGGAAGCCACATCGAGTTGAAATCCGCAGCCATTTTAACTTCAGAAGAGAAAAAAAAGTTGAAATTGTCGTCTGCTTCTTTGACTTTAAATTCACTGCCATCATCATCAGCAGCAGCAGCCGGAATCAGAACAGCTGAAGCAACAGCCATATGGAAACGGGAAAGGTAATGATTGCCAACTTTTTTAAATAAGGATTATTGATTCAAGAAAAGGACTGCAAAAAGTCAGTCTCCCTTGGTTTTGGTGACATTAGAAGTCACCATTAATAGAGTCACCATTCATAGAGTCACCATTCATAGAGTCACCATTCAGAGAGTCACCATTCAGAGAGACATTGTTTTTTATTAATGATTTCAAATGTTTAGGGTTAGGGTAAAGCATGGAGTGGTTTCTTTTCCTTTTTTTTAACTGATTAGAATATTTACTAAGCATTTCTATAAAACCCTAATTCCAACTTTTGGAAATCATATTTCCCAGAAACCAATCATTGTATGAATGTCTATTTCAATTAATGCCAAATTTCACAGGAAATTTCTTAGGCTACATTTTTTGTCTTTAAAAATCAATTTCTGATTTTATTTATTTTTTGAAAAATTTACCAGTTGATTCTATAAAGCTTTTGTGTCACTCACTCAATGTATGTAATTAATTACATATTTTTGCCGTCATATTTTTGAAAAATGTGTATTTTTATAGTTTTTACCATTATTATTTTGTATATGAATTATAGAAAATTCCTTCACGTCTGTAATTTTCGTTTTGACTCATGATCAGTGCTGTGGGAATATGCTAGAACGGCATTCCCTTACTCTTTGGGGAGGAACGGAACGGCATTCCCCGCACTACCACAATTTTCTATTTGAAATATTCACTAATGATAAGGAAAATATTTGGCTAAGATCAAAGTGTAATTTCTGTTCTTGGAAACTTTCATGGCTTTGAAGTTCAGAGAAACACGGCCTGTGATACGCCCCGGATTCCTTGTCGCATGCTCAGGATTCGTCCTGAGAGAAGTTGCACAGGATATCGAAGCCTTCTGGTCAAGAAGTTGATCACATCTGCCCGGGATTCGTCCCGGGATCTTTGACCAGCATGCTCAGGATTCGTCCTGAGAGCTTTGCACACGATTCATCCTGTGACCAACGACCAGCTTCTCCCAATGTCCGCGTGACATCAGTAGCGGGAACTTGGGGACCCACGTCTGCCTTTCACGAGCCCACCCTAAAATGACTGTGTCTCAAATTTGCCGACGTGGGGAGACAAATAAAGTGAAAGGAAAATTAGCCAGTATATGTTCAATCCAAATACTCAACCTATATTGCCTCAAAAACGTCTCTGAAAGTTGTTAAATTTTTAAAAATCCCCCCCACCCCCTCTTGAAATCAGGCAGCCCCGCGTTACCTCGCTTCTCCTTTTTATTTTAAGCACCACACTCCATAATGATCATTTTTTAGAGATGATGAAATGATGAAAAGACTTACATTGGGCGGGGGACAGTGTTCGCCCTCTCACCGGTGATTTCGTCACGTGACCAATGGCAGTCGGCACGAAATTCAAAACTTGTTTAGAATCGACGAAGTTTTGTCAGTTGAGAAACACAGAATCGTTAAAAACGGAGATGACTCTATCTTATCATTCAATGTCTCCTCATCGAATTTAAATGTTTTTTAATAATCCAAGAAGTCGAATTTTGTTTGGACTCAATTTTAAGGTACGAAAAAGTGATTTTTTAATCGTTTTATTTTCGATTGTTTTGGTTTGAAATAATTTTTTTATCTTATAAATCCTATCCTCGTTTTTTTTCGTTTTAACTAATTTTTTGCCATTTATTTTTTATAACTTTCTTATCTTAATTCTATTGAATGATTATTATTTTATATGTTATGATTAAATTAAATTATATACACATCAAATTGGCTACAATTACGTTTATATTTTATTTGTTTCCTAATATTTTGACGGAGGGGAATTTAATGAACTCATTCGTAATTTACGAAATATCAGGAAAAATAAAATAAAGGTCGTTCAGTAGCCAATTTGATGTGTATATAATTTGTTTTAATTACCTAAAAAGAAAGGTGTCATTAAAAGATTACGTTATAATTAAGTTTGTTTCTTCTCGTGAGATTTTTCGATAGAATTGCGATCGTTGCTCGTTGTAAGAGTCGAATCGACATTTAACATTGTTTTTTTTTTTTGAGCTCATTTACAACAAAAAAAAGACAATTTTGACAATTAAACTGTAAAACATTGGTAGGAAAATCATTTTTAATGAGATTTAAATTAACGTAATTGATGTCGAATTTATTTTAAAGCTAAAAAATGCTTAGAATTGTCTGTGACGACATCTTTACAGTTTTTGAGTTACGCAATCCGTTTTTTTTGGGACGAATGTTAATAAAAAAAATCATTTGTTTATGTTTATTGTTTGGTTTCTAATCGTTTTTAAAAATAAAGATAGAAAAAATAATTAATTGTCTTTGTTTCGCATATTTATTGATTACTTATTAATTATTTTCGTATATTTACAAAAGAATTAAGCATTGTTATTGTACTCTTTGCTACTGGAGAAATAACCGTTATTTAACTGACAAACCCGGAATTAAATAACTTCGTAGGTTTCATTTTCTTTGACAAAAATATTTTAGTCGAATAGTTTTCCTTTTAATCTGAGAACAAAATACTAAAACAGTGGTGAGATTTTATTTTTTTATTTAATTTGACTAGTTTTTACCTTCATCTTTATTTTTATTTTATTTTTTTGTGCAACTTGAAATTAGGGCCCCAAAAGAATGAAGGTAAAAACTAGTCAAATTTAATAAAAAATAATGTGTTACAATACTTCATCCAGTGGTAAGACTTGTTTGTCATGTCAGGCTAGTTGTAATATTATCTTGATTTATTTTTAGATGCATCCAACGCATCTCTATAAGACACTATTCGGTTGATTGGTCGGTTGGTCTCTAATGTGTTAAATATCAATTTTCTCAACCGTATCATGTTGGATTGATATGAAACTTGATCCAGACCTTCAGGTGAACCATACTCATCTTCCCCTTCCTGCTACTACTACCACCACAACTAGTAATGTTAAATATCGATTTTTTTTTTCGGCTGTATCATGTTGGATTGATATGAAACTTGGTCCAGACCTTCAGGTGAACCATACTCATCCCAATCTTCCTCTTCCCCCTCCTCTGCTACTACCACCCCAACTAGTAATGTTAAATATCAATTTTCTCGGCTGTATCATGTTGGATTGATATGAAACTTAGTCCTGACCTTCGGGTGAACTACCCTCGTCTTCCTCCTGCTACTATTACCACGGATGGTGAACTGCATCATTGAACTTATGGTTCTTGTTTATTTGATGAAGCATTGTCAACCATTAGTAATTTTTTACTAGTATTTACTTTCGTCTGAATGAAAAGCAACTAAAATCAAGATGAAAGAAAGTATTACTAGTTAAAAATGAATACTTTTTCGTTAGTCCCCACCAAACCAAAGATTTCATAACCAGTGGGAATTGATATGTTTATTAAGTCAAGAAATGAGACTAATTTTCAAGTATGATATCAAATTAGGACCAAATTCTACTCAAGCTGCTGATAATGTCAACAAATCATTTGGAGTGAACACTTCTACAGTGAGAACTGTTTAGCATTGGTTCAATAGATTTAGGTCTGGAAATGTAGATACCAATAAATCTTGAGAGAGGCCTAAACCTGTTCTTAATGATGAAGAATTATTGACAGTGGCCAACAACCTACAAACAACAGTTCAAGCACTTCCTGGAGACTTTAGGACTTCAACAGCGACCATATCACGTCATCTCAAGGCAATAGAAAAGGTTAAAAAGTTAGAAATGAAATTCTCCATGACAATGCCTGACCCCCATACCTCTCAGCTGACTGAGTCTAAGCTTAGGGAATTAGGATATGGTGTCTTGTAGCATTCTCCATATTCATCTGACATTTCTCCTACAGATTATCATCTTTTCAAGCATTTTGAACTTCATATCCATAATAAAAGGTTCCATAATAGTGAAGCCATGATAATTTAATAATTTGCGCATTTGCTGAATTTGTGGACACTGAAAATTGGTCGGATGATTAGACATCTTCTCTCAAGGGATGCATATGTTATTGGTAGAATATACAAAACATTGATTAGACCTCGTGTAGAATACTGTACTCAGGCTTGGGCACCGGTAGCTAGGTATGGGAACTGGAATTTAATCTTAAAACTAGAGAGCGTACAATGAAAAGTAAGCAAACTAATTAATGGAATAAAAGATCTTAGTTATAAAGATTGGAGTCCTTGGGTTTAACAACTTTGCTAAAAAGAAGAATGAAGGGAGATTTAATTGAGACTTTCAGAATAATTAATGGAATTTCTAAATATTGTACACCATTTAATATCTCTCCTCGAACTGGAAATCTATTGACAAGACAGATTGCAAAAACTAAAACTAATAAACAATTAGATTTTTTTTTTTTTTCTAATAGAGTAATATATTTTGTGGAATAAGTTGCCTTGTCATGTTAAAAGATAGCAATATATACAAAGTTTTAAAAATTATGGGAGAAGAATGAGATTACAAGGACATTTTTAGAATCTGTCTGGAGATTTTCAAGAGTGAATTGTGCTAAATTGTAGATGTTGTTTGTATTTATGTACATTTGAATATGTTTTTTATGAATTTGTTATTTGTTTAGAAGTTGATGTGTAAATATTAAGTATAATGGAGATGCCCAAAGAGGCATATTATTAATAATAATAATAATAATTAATAATAATACAAGTTATTAATGGTACAGCACTTTATTCTAAATCACTTTTGTACACAATATCGCCAAAGGTTCTCAATGACATTTTGTCAAGCAATGGGCTAAGGAAGAATTGATGAAATTTTGGGGTGGATCCAGGGATTTCTTTCTAATGAGAGGGGAGGAGGGGATTCCAGGATCCGTCCAAAAATTCAATCAAAAAATATCTTTGAATAAAAAAAATAAAAAAAAAAAAATAAAAAAATGTCATTGAAACTCATTGAGAACTTTTGGAGATAGTGTGTGGACAAAAGTACCTAAACCCATTATTGATATACTGTAGCATAACGGTGATCAGTGCGTTTCTTCTAGTCGCCGTTAGAGAAAGAGAGATAATGATTTCTTCCAGTGCTGCAGGCTGCGATGATGATGATGATGCTCTGTCCGGGTCTGCTGACAGAGCTGATCTCTCTGTGGAGGGAAACTCATTTCAGAGGAAAGACTCTCCCACTGTGTGTGGATAGAAAAGACGACAAAATTCAAGGATCTTCAATTTGAAATCTGGGGTTTTATTTCTGTCAGTATAGATTCTTTTCTGGGCCGGTTTGCGGATTACATCGATGTACTGAACCCTGTTGCATTTGGTTTTCTAAATGTGTTGCTCACTTTTCCGAGTTACTACGAAAATCAAGCTGGTAACTGCTTCTAACTGGTTTTCACCTCCCTCAGCCCTGACGGGCAGGGAGCCGCTTTGTCGACCTGTTAACCGCTTCAGGTCTCAACTCCAACTCTTCTATTTTCCAATCTAGCCCCTTATAACTGCTACTGGTCATACGATCCCTCCTATTTTCAAATCTAGCGCCCTTCCATTTCTGTTAACCTGATCTGTCCAGTTTGTGGCGTAGGCAATTTAACACAGATTTCAAATCTGGCCACTTCCAACGGCTACCGGTAACACGATCTGGGTGTATTTCGTTACAATACTAACTGAGCTAAAACTATTATTTTTTTTCCATTTTAGTAAACAATGACAATGTCATCTGAAGAAAAATCAAAAATTCTTGAAGAGAAAGACCCTTCGGTGACTGACAATTATGAAGAAAAGATTTGCAAATCTGATACATGCAACCACAAGGTGAGATTTTGTTGGATTTACACCATGCAACACGATTTTTGTTCTTGGGTAGTGAGTGTTATATTCTGATTGCTTATGTGTAAAAAGTATAGAAAATGGCTATTATTCCCTTCAAACTTTGCTTTTGTGACCAAGACCGTGATATTCATATGTAATTGTTTTTCTTACTTTGTGATTAAAATGTGCAAATTCGCCCGTTGTCCAATTGAAAATAAGCAGATTTCAAAACAATGTCCGAAGGGAATGATTGGCATTTCCTATACTTTTTAGACATAATCAATTAGGAAATAATACTTATTACCCAGGAACAAAAAAAAAAGTTGCACAATGTTATTTATTCTCAGTTCTTTTTGGTTCCGTGTGAGGAAAGTTAGAAACCATGAAACTCACAACACAAGTGGATACAGTCTTCCCCTATGTCACTTCCTCTTAAACCAGTGATTCCCTATCTTTTTTCTCTGGGCTGCACTTTCGGAATAAAATTTTGCTAGCCCCACACCAAATTTTTATTGATAAGAAATATATTTAAAAAAAAAAAAAATAGCAGTGCTTGTGTTGTACAGCCATGGGTCCGCGGGAGGAAAATCCTGGACTTGGAGAAAAAGCAAGACTGGAGACTTGTTTTATAAAAAATATGATGATATATTTTTATTGCATCAGATACATCGTTCAGTGGTGGGGAACGAGATAATGAGAGCCGACAGACTTTTCTTCGACAGCAGGGCATACAGGTCATTCGACAACAGGGAAATTGGTCTTGTCTTCGTCCCAAGCCTAAGTGATCTCTCTGGCTTCCGAGGGCACCTCTGTGGCTTTTATGGGGTTCAAACACCCACACTGGTTTTCCAGCCCGCCACCTGCAGCTCAGGGTTTAGTCAATATCCTGTTTACGACTTTTCAACACATGGTGTGTCTTTCAGTCCCTGACACCTGCAGTTTGGCTTTTGGTCGATATCCTGTTTATGACTTTCAACACCAGTGGGGGTCAAATCTGTGACACCCGCTCACAGCTGCCTAAATATCTAACATTTGATTCATAACATAAACTACTTTATAATAGGATCATGGGACATCCAGAAAATATAAATGATATATGAATAATCTATGAATTTAAGAGTTAAAACTGTACATACAGACATATTTACAAATTAAAAAAAGTTCTAGGTGCCAAAACAATAGTAGCCAAATGGACTGGTGCCAAAGTAGGTTTAGTGACAAATCAACCATGTCTAAACAGCTACACCAAAACATAACAAACCCTTATAAGTAGTTAGTATTACTGATTAGTAATTGTCAATTTTGATTGTTTAAGACTTTGTTAAACTTGTGCAAAAACATTTTCAGTAACAATTATTATTATTTATTTATTTTATTTTTTTCAGATTCCACAAATTGAAGATTTTGTCTTCATCAAACCAATCAGCCGTGGTGCTTTTGGGTAAGGGTGTGCCTTTGAATCTTCTAAATGAAATCATTTGTAAAAACCCAAATTATCCTCTTCTTTTCTAAATTTGGCTATTTGGATATGCACACACACACACACACACACACACACATATATACAGTGATACCTCACTTAATGAGGACAATCTGTTACACAAAACATCTTGTTAAATGAAAATTCATTAAGTGAATAATTAAACCTATGAGATTTCAGTAATTCATTCAAAAAAAAGTATCAGACTCCTAAAACCTTAATAATAACCTATATAAATATTATATAATGTACTAATTGCTTTCTCAATAATGTATAAATACAAATAAACATGTAAATAATGTAATAAATAAATAATCTTATTATAAATCACCAAATGTCCATAACTTCTCTACCTTTCACCACTCTCGAAGTAGCAACTTTCTTTAGAATATTGGCAATGGTGCTCGCAGCCATGCCATAATCTTTGCTAAGTTTTGTTGTAGAGAGACCAGATTCACTTTTATGCACAATTTCCTGTTTAATTTGGATTGTAATTGTCTTTCTAGTCTTTTTGCTGGACTACCTACAGTAGAAGATCTCTTGGGATGCATGGTTTAATAATTATTGGGAGGAAAAATAATGCACAATAACACAATAGTTTACTCGATAACGAACGGAGCAGCACCACAAGACGCTAAACGGTGTAGGAATACAAGCGCATCTTCATTGTTTATGTTTTCAGGCTCACGTGGTCTCGAAATATTTTGTTATTTCATCGCTAAGAGATTTAATGTTGGCAATTGGGGACCTCTCACAAAATGAAATTTTTTTTTTTTTTTTTTTGCCAATTGGCAACTCTTGCTAAAGTACCACTGTATGTATGTGTGTATATATAATGTATATATGTTATGATAAGTGTTTCCGGACTGACACCTGGGTGGAAATGTAAGTGAACCCAGTTACCTCAGGAAATAGGTATATTGTCTAAATATTGTCAGTGTTCAAAACAGGAAATGGGAACCGGTGATTGACACCGTTATTCACACCATGTAGGTGTTGGAGAGGCCTATAAAGCAGACCCGACACTCAAAGAAGAGCGGACAGAAATCTTGACACTCAAAGAAGAGACAGACATCAGTAGATCCGAAAGGCACAAGACCGCTGTCCCTGTTGGGGACAGACTGGCGGTTCTCCTTATCATTTCTCTCCCACTCTTCAACTCTCTCCCACTCTTCACTCTTCAGCCGACAAAGATGTATGTTGTGTAATAAAAATATGTCCAGATATTTTTACAAGCAAGTCTTCGAGTTTCCTTTATATCGAAGTCCAGGACACACATATATAATATATACACATACATACAATGGTACTTTAGCAAGAGATCCCAAGTGCCAAACAAAATTATATATATATTATATATACACATTCATTGTATTTTATTTTGCACATTTTTCTTTTCCAGCAAAGTGTTTCTCGGCCATAAAATAGGACGCCCAGATAAAATCTATGCAATTAAAGTGATGAAGAAAGACTACATGGTGAATAAAAATTTGGTTCGACAAGGTATGTTTCTTTTTTCCTTCCTTCTTCCCTCACCTTAGATGCATTAGCACCGATTACCATCACTGACTGACATACCTAAATGTTAGTTACGTCCCTTGCTCAATGTTGCCGAGTTACATACCTTGCTCAGAGTTGTCAATTTTTGATAAAATAAATTATATTTGTTAATAATATGTAATATATTTCTCTGAAGAGTCTGGGTGTTTTTTTAACTCAATTTTAGATGTAAACTTGGAAACAAATAATGCTTTCTGTTTTTCATTTTTATCTTGAGAATTTAAAACTCCTGAAATCTCATTCAATCAACAGAACTTTGTAACAATACATTTGTTAGTTTTGGGTAAAATAAAGAAAACACCACTTATGAATATCAGAGCCAAGACACAGATATTAGGAGGCCCACAGCACATTTCACTTCCATTATTAGAAACATTTTTATAATCATGGCTAATCAAACTAAATTGAGATCCCTGCCCTTTGGCTAAGATCAAAGTGGAGTATCTGTTCTTCGAAACCGCCATGGCTTCGAAGTTCAGAGAACCACGGCCCTTCGGGGGGGGGTCTTTGTGGCATGCTCGGGTATCTCCGGATATGCTCGGGATTCGTCCTGACAACTGACCAGCTTATCCCGGTCCTTGTGGCATTTGTCTCACTGACAGTCTTAGTCACGGCAAGATGGGATTCCCCTTCCCCCTACTGAATTCGGCACTAAATGACCCACCAAGGGTTGATGTGCCGTTAAACAAAATCAATCAAACTAAATTACAAAATTAGTCTTGCACAAAGACAAGATGCTAAGCTTAGTGTGTATATGTATGTATATATAATAGAGACAGAGAGATTAAATGATGTATATATAACATGTTACTTTTTTTAAAAAGTAGACCACTAGAGAAAGAAAGCGAAGATAACTTGTGTAAACAGTCCTAATTAGAAATTGTCAACCAAAACTGTCAACATAGGTTTCTTCAGTTTTTAAGTGAGTCTGGCTGGCTATCTGTCGCGCATACAGGCTGCATCCAATGGCGCTAGAGGACTGAAAATTTAAACATTTACTCTTGTTTTAGTTTTTTTTTTTTTTTTTTTTTTTTTTTTAAATTCCCTTCCAAAATAAGTTTTTAGTGGGGGATTCAATTTACAATGTAAGTTTATGCTACATTGCTCCCCTAGTTTGTCTCCAGCAGCAGCGTTTTTTGAAAATTCAGACTCTTTAGTGTTCACTGCCAACAATAGGTGAGAGAAGTAACTTATTCATTGATCACCCCTTTTTCCAATTTTTTAGTTGATCACCTCCAACAAGGCATGCTGCTAAAAGACAATAGGTTTCTATTAAGTGACTAACCACTCTCTTTAAAAGATCCAACTTTTTTATATCACAGTGGTGCATTTTATTTACTCCAATATTCGACAAAGTTAATGTAATATATTTTTTTTAATTTCTTTTCCTAGTGATCACAGAGAGAAATGCTTTGGCTGTTTCAAGGAGTCCCTTCATTGTTCAACTTTATTATTCGTTACAGACTAAAAAGAACATATATCTGGTAAGTAATTCAGGCTTTTCCTCCTTCCTTTTAAATTTGTTTTAACTCTTAAATTCATATAAAGAAAATAGGATGTCAATTTCCAGGGAAGTAACTCCTGGTTAAAATTATCTACCTTCAACCATATGGTGAATTTTTTAAATTTCTTTCTATTCAGTTCATATGCTATTCACAGAAGTGCTCCACTGTCAATTACAAGCGGTTTATGAATTTAAGAGTTAATCGTTTGCATGTTGAAAAGAACGATTTGCATTTCATGTTGCTGCAGAGTGAAAATATTTATTCAGTATTTTATTAGAAAAATAAATGGAAAGTTAGTCATTGTAACCAAGAAGTGCCTCGAGTCAGGGGAACCCACCCTTTTTTGCACCGCAAACCAGTTTAATATTGACAATATTCTTGCAGTCCGGCCGATGTGGTGTTATGATATACTGCCACAGGTGGTCATTTCCAGGCCAACACCTGGGCGGAAGTGGAAGTGACCCCAGGAAATATGCATATGCATGGGTGTCCAAAAACAGGATGTTGAAACTGGAAATAACACACAAGCATGGGCGTATGGAAACACATGAGAGAGACACAGGCCAGCAGATCAGAGAGACGGACAGAGACAGCCGGAGACGAAGACCGCCTAGGGCTGGGAAGGCATAAGACCGGTTCCTCTGTTGGGAATGGTCTCTCGTCACCCTTATCTCTCTCCCGCTCTTCACTCTCCACTCCCACCACGACAATGAATCCTGATATTTTTATAAAGAAGTTTTGAGTCAAGTTCAGGATTTCCCCCCCGAAAATGAGCAACCCATGATGAGATGACCCATGTCGGCAGAACGTGTAAAAGGGTATACAACAATGGGTGTGTGTTAATCACGACCAGAATATAGGTAATAAGTCGTCGAATTATAAGTCACTTATAAGTAGCTATCACACTCAGTTTTGTTTTTAAAAGGGTTTATCTAACGAATTTAATATTGACATCCAAGAATGTGAATTTGTTTTTATTTTACAAAGATCGCCAAATCATTGATTCCTCATGGTCCAAGTCATGGGAGGTACAGGAGACTGGGATGAAGGAGAGAGAGAGGTAGAGGGTGTGCACTTCCTCTATAACAGCTCACTGCAAAACAAACACTAGACACTATTTTTGCATTTCACCTTATATATATATATATGACCAGTGTATTTATGTAGATTATAATTTTATCCAACAATATTAGATTGAAATGACAATTCAGATAACCTTGTAGTGTATAAATGAGATTTCTTAGTTTATTTTGATGTTTCGCCAGTT
>VCCN01005280.1:1339978-1350070 GCA_006491835.1 Architeuthis dux | reverse complement strand
GATATTTGTTTGTCCCAAACACATTTTAATCAACACTGGGACGATGTTAATTTCAAGCCCTGACTCTTTCTGTGACAATAGCCTCACCTTTTGTCAATTTTTGACTAGTATTTTCATTCATCTTAATTTTAGTTGCTTTTCATTACTCACTACCATAGTTGCTAACAGCACAGATCGGAAATAAAATAAGCTCTCAGTGAGACTCAAACTCACATCCATTTTGCCTCCAGGATGCCTGGTTATCTGCACCAGCTGCTCTGCCACTTGCGCTACAGGAACTATTACGGCTGGTAGAAGATCGAATCTAACCCTTAAATCTACTTCTTCATTTTTCCCCTATTTCTTTTGTTGCCATAATAATTGTTTTTTAGATTAGTAGTATTAGTAACAGCAATGTTATCTTTATTTTTATTAGATGAAGCATTGTCAACCATTATTCATTTTTTGACTAGTATTTTCTTTCATCTTAATTTTTTATCGCAACTTACTCAGGCCGTCAGTTTACGGCAATGAGTCAGCATGGATTGGAAATAAAGGTTAAACTCTCGGTGAGACAGGCCTCCCTTTCACCACAGGGAAACCCGAATTCAAGTCTCACTGAGATCTTAGCCTTTAATATTGTCAAAACAGAACAAATCTATAATTCAGGTTTTATACACTGCTCCGTCTGTAAACCTTTTGAGAATTTTGAACTGAACCGTTATCCAATTCGCAGGTCTGGTTAGTCACTCAATAGAAACCGTCATGTGACCATCTTCTAGCAGCATGGGGGTGATCAATTGAAAAAAATTGGGGAAAAAAAAAAAAGGTGATCAATGAATAAATGGGCAGTGGAATGAGAATCTATCCCTGTGGATTTGAAATAAAAGGTTTGGTTCAAAATTCTGAGAAAGTTTACGGAATATGACAAACACTTGAAAAATGCCAGAGAGAACAACACTCCAAACAGATCAATGTATGATAATTTCTGATCTCAAATTCAGACAATAATCCTTATATTAAGGAGGAGGGGGTGATTTCTTTTAGCAGGTGTGAAAAAGCCTTGTGGCTAGCATCTATAGTCTTGTCAAATTGCAGAATAATTTTAATAAGAAAAATAAATAATCATTTCTATATGATAAGCAACATAGCAAAACCTTGTGAAAGGTGCCTTTTACTTTAGCAATCCTGATAGAGGGGAAACCTTATCTTCAGCTGAGATTTGAGCTTTGATAGGAATAAAGCATATCTACAAGATTATTTTTAACTGGGGTACAGCACTTTCATCTAAAACACTTCAGTCTACACAATATCTCCAAAAGTTCTCAATTAAATTTTTGTCAAATGATGGGCCATGGGCTAAAGAAGAATTGATGAAACTTTGGGGTGGTTCCAAGGATTTCTTTTTTTTTTTTTTTGATTGAGAGGGGAAAAAAATTTCCAGAATCAGTCCCAAAACTTAATCAAAAAAAAAAAAAAAAAAAAAAAAAAAAAAAAAAAAAAAAAAATCCCTGAATCCACCCCAAAATGTCATCAAAATTCACTGAGAACTTTTGGAGACAAAGGTGATTTTTAGACGAATTTAGCTAAACTTGTGGTTAGATGCAGTCGCTCTTCAGAGGTTGTAAAGGTACACCAATTACATTTATTGGGTTGCTCTCATACTTCATGATTATTTTGGGATCTGTGTATTGTCTCCCATGCTAATTTATAGTCATTTTGGAAGTAATGTTTGACCCTTTGGGGGCAGGGTGTTGAAATATATGTCCATCAGTTATCTGTCCATGGAGATGAAACTCAGCATTCAAAATACAGCCTTTTAAGTCCGGCAGGAACACAACACTCTTCATACCTGCAATTGGCCTTGTGCTGGATATATCCAGAGGGAAAAAAAATACAGCAGATAGGTAACCTTGGTTTGAAGAGTCCAAATTTCAGTTGGCTATAAAATGGCTATTTCTGGTTAACTTTGGCCTTATTTTTTCCAGGTAGCAATGGTTTACTTTGGAGATAAGGATAAAGGTACAGTGTACAGGAGTTATTTCATTCTAAAATTGTTTTTAGGGTTAGGGCAGTGGTTCTCAAACTTTTTCGAATAACTGCACCCTTTGTGTATGAGAATTTTTCCACAGCACCCAACGTAAAATACAGAACAATTGCATTTACATTCATATGGTTAGGTTAAAAACAAAGATTTTTTTAAATAAAAGAAAGAGTTGAGTATTTTAAATTCATAAAAAACTTATATATTTGTGTCCTTTTTAATATATTAATTACTAGTGGGTTTCGGTGAGTCTGTTGTTCACCACAATTTCTCAAACCATGGAATCAAAATGCAGATAACCACCCTCAACACTTGCTTTTTATCACAGTTATGCTGAAAATCCAGCTTTGCAGAGAAAAGTCATCACAAATGGAATTAGGATTTGCTGAGCTTTTAGCACTTAGAAACCTCAGTTATTTAATTTGGTTTTGATTGAATTATGATTGCATGGAATTATTAAAATTTTTGAAAATCCTACGGCACTCCTGGGAGCTAACCACGGCACACACTTTGGGAATTACTGGGTTAGAGTTTAGATCGAGTCTAATGTTAAAACAGGAAATAGACATTTTTATAGCCAAACAAAATTTGGACTCGAACTTCAAACCACGGATTACCCAGTAAATATCTGTATGTAAATGTATTTGGTCTGAATGCTAACATTTACTTACTGTTCATAACAGGGTTGCCAGGGGAGATAATCCAAGCTTTATCTCAGACTTACCCAAAACAGGCATTGGAAATGAAGCAAGTCTGCAGCAGAAGTTCAATACCAGCCTCTTGAAACAAGAGGCTTGTATTGAACCTCTGCCTCTAAACTCACTCCATCCCCAAATCTGATGCTATTCCAATGCATTTTAACTAAGTCTATGAGATAAAGCTTGGATTATCTCCCCCTGGTTCGTAAAAGTATTTCTCCAAAACAACAAATTCAATGAGTTGAAAAAAAAAAAAAAAAAAAAAAAAAAAGCCATGACATTCAAAACTTTGAGGGACTATTACCCACCCCCCAACACTTTTAAATCCTCTACAACTTTTATAATTCATCCGTGTGGCTTAAAATGTCCTCTGATTTTGTCTCTTTGGCACTGGCGTCTGTCCGTTCTTCCTCTTTTGAGGTTTGTGTTTCACTTTCTTTTTCACGATTTGATTCACTTTCTTTTTCACGATTTTTTTCAGCCTCTTCTTCGGCATGCACGGCCTTCAGCATTTTTTGTGCTTGATTATGAGCGAGTTCTTTGAAGTTAGGATCTTGCGTATACCACATGGCGAGGCAGCATCTTTGGCCTTTCAAAACTGCTTTTACACCGTGCAAGTCAGCCGCATTAAATCCGACCAGCCGTCCACACTTAGGCTTCACTGATGTCTACAATTAAAAAAAGAGAAGAATATTAACATTCGGATTAAGGAAAATGTAATTTTCAAATTAAAATGCCACTAGACCAGTGGTTGACAACTTGGGTGATACCACCGACTAGTGGACAATTTTAAGCCTTTAAGTGGGCAATAGACCCATTACTGGGTCACAAGGTCAGATATTATGTCTGTCTTACTTCAGCCACACGACAACAAAAACGTATTGACATCCGATGTTATGATTAAAAGTGCGTTATTACAAAGATTGCTACCCAAAACAGCGGCTTTTATTTTCATTAATGTCTTAATATATGATAAATACATTGTATATTTACTTTTTGGAGCATATACAGTTGCTCAGTTACCAGAAAATGAAATCTATGCCATTTAAAATGGCCACCATGTGGTTCAGAAATTTTACCCTCACAAAAGACGCAAAAGTAGACACTAGGCATAAAAAAGGTTGGCTACCACTGGTGTAGACAAAGAAAATGTCAGCACAACTATTTTGTGATAGTATTCTATTAATACAGATTATAACATGGACATTGGGGTTCAAGAAAGCCAACCGGGTTTTAACTGAGCAGCAATAACCAGTTGCCAATTTAGCTATTTTGTAGCGAGATCTAGCTTTTGGAAATATTTGGGAGCTAGATTTATATTTCGTGGTCCACCATTCACCCGTGTTATATCACAAACTGGGCTATACCTTCTGGCTGAAATATGTGGATGACAATTTCATCTCTGGTCTCACCAGGATGATGTACAAGAACTGCTGGACAGTTCACGATAGAAAAGCAAATGGACAACTGACATTCCCGGATGTACTAATAATTTGCATAGAGCAGGTGTTCAAGACATCCATATATTGTAAGCAGCCTGTAATGCAAAGTAGGATGATTTAACTGTCAAAAATGCATCACATCATAAGGACTGATTTGACTTATCACCACTAAAGAAGCTAACATGGCAAAAAATTTTTTAAAAATGTATATATTTTTTTTTTTTATTAAATCAAGTATTGTAAACCATTTTTATTAAGATGAGGGTAAATAGTCAAAAATTAATTTTTAGTAGTTTTTTAAAAAAATCAGAATGTGTAAACAATAACACTGCCATGTGAAATTGTGTTTAAAAAACTAAAGATTAGGATGAATGTAAATAGTCAAAAATTAATAGAAATGGTTTACAATACTTGATTTAATAAAAAATAAAATCTTTTTTTTACTAAAACTCAGTCATTGCCGTGTTAACTTCTTTAGTGGTGATTTTTTTTCCATGATTTTTGTTTTCATGTTTTACATTTTTTCCTTCCCCTACTTTCAAAATTTGGAAGAATTTGTGAAACTGAAAGTGACTTTTTCATTCATCTTGTAGAAAGTATTAAAAGAAAAACAATGTCCTTACTTGTTCTGATTTGTTTGGATGTGCAAATATGAAGTCACCACCATCAAACTCCTGGTTTAAGTAAATGATTCCACTGAAAGGAAAATAAAAAAAATGGTCTGGTTAGTCACTCAATAGAAACCATCACATCACTGGAAGAAAAGAGAATTACTTCTCGGCTTTTGTTGGGCCATGATTACTAAAAAAAAGTTCGAATTTTCAAAAAACATGCATGGATGCAAACTAAGGGACCAATTTAGCATAAACTTTATAAATTGAACATCCAACTAAAAAATATTTTTTTGTTTTTTTTTACACATAAGAATTACATTTTTCACCCTCTAGCTCCATTGGTGCAGCCTATACGAGTGACACATACGTAGATAGCTAGCCAGACTCCCTTGAAAACTGAAGAAACCTATGTTGACGGTTTCTAAAAAAAAATTAATGAAAATTTCATTATTTAGACTTTAAAAACAGAGAGCTACAAAGTGTACTGAAATGAGTGCCTATGGGAATGTTGTGGAGTGTGTGACATTATTTTCCTTTATTGGGGCTGAGGATTTGGTTGTATTTTTGGTGAAAGTTGTTGCCCTAACATGAATAGCATTCATTTTATTTTTAAAAAATTATCCTGATTAATTAGCTGCTCTAGCAGCAATTGTCTTCACTGACTGACTATCTGACAAGACGACATATCAAAAGTAACTTTTTAATGACGTAATAAAAGAATATTTGTTTTCTCAAAATCAAACTGATGTACAGTTGCGTTATTTTTTTAAGAATCTAAGACATTTTATTTTTAACATTTAACTGAACTCATGTTTAAATAGCACATCTATGGTCTGACTTTCAGGCTTGTTTATCATTAGATGAAGTATTGTCAACCATTTTAATTTGACTAGTATTTCTTACATCTTTCACGGCCATTAGTATACAGCTCAGATCGGAAATAAAGAATAAGCTCTAGGCAAGACTTGAACTCTATCTTAGTTCAAAGTTATAAGAAGCTTCTATAATTTTCGTTATGTTGCCATATTGTGTGTGTAATGATAACTCAACAACTGGCTATTGTACAAAGTTGACATTCGCCAGATATATTAGTCAGCACAGGCAGTGGATGTCAACTTTGAAGTTGTTTGGATCTGCGGTTCTCAAGAAATCTAATAAAAATAAATAGAAAATTATAGATCTTTCTTTTGTAGGTTCTATTAATTATTGTGAACCATTTTAATTTTTGACTAGTATTTCTTTCATCTTTCACGGCCATTAGTATACAGCGCAGATCGGAAATAAAGAATAAGCTCTAGGCAAGACTTGAACTCGCATCTTTTACCTTGGGAAGCCTGCTTATGTATGGCAACTGCTCCACCGACTACAAGAGCTCTTAAGGGTAGTTGCAATGAAAAGCAACTAAAATTAAGATGAAAGAAAAACAAGTGCAAAACTAATAATGTTTAAAACAATTGTTCAAAATAAACAGAGTGCCAAGGATCTTTTAAAATTTGAGGCAATGAAGTATAACTGTACAATGCAATTTTCATTCCTGGTGGTTATTTTCTGATAGCCATTTTCTATACTTTTTAGACATAAGCTATTATTTCCTTCAAACTTTGCTTTTGTGACCAGGATAGTGATATACATATGTAAATTTTTTTTTTTTTTTTTTCCAGAAAATAATTCTTATTATACAAGAAAAATGTTTTTAAAAAGTTTCACAATTTTAAATAGCAAGAGATCGAATTTTAAGGAAATAACACTGAGGCTTCTTCTACCTGTAATCTCTTTGAATATAGGCTGGCACTTCTTTCAAACAGGTTCCATCTGGCTGTAAGAGACAGTTGTCTGCATGGATAGGATGGGAGAGATCTTTGCGATCTACTGCTTCATCTGAAGAGAAGAAATATAATTTAGTAGAAGGTTGCCGGCTGATTTAAAAATTTGGACAAATCACTTCTCTCGCCTTTTATGGGGCAGTGGTCACTTGAAAAAGTTTGAATTTAAAAAAAAAAAAAAAAAAGTGAACACTGCTGGACACAAACTAAGGGACCAATTTAGCATAAACTTACATTGTAAATTGAAACTGGTGGGGAGGATTTAAAAAAAAAAAGTTTTTTCTAGACATAAGGAGTAAATATTAAAATTTTAGCCCTCTAACTCCGTTTGTGCAGCCTGTATGCACAACACATACATAGCCAGCCAGACCAACTTAAAACCTGAAGAAACCCATGTTGACAGTTTTGGTCGATGATTTCTAAAAACAGGTGTGAGGGTAACAGATTAAGTTCAGAGCTATTTGCAAAGACTGTTGCTGATAGACAAACAAGAAAACAAAGGCAAAGGCAAAGTAAACACAACAAATTAAAAAAATTAAGGTGATCTTTCATTTTATGGCGATAAATTCAAGTAAGGGGAAGCTACTCCCCCTTGGTGACTTAAAACAGATTGCTTGCAGTCTACATCAGTCCAATAAATTAAAGGTAATAATATATGTGTTGTAAAAAAATAGAAATACGGGTAACAAATTACAAAACTTCATCTTTTGACAATAATAAATTGCTTGCAGTGGATAATAATGTCTAATCCAATAAATGAAATTCATAAACAAATTGTCAGCAAAAACTCAACATCAACAGTCAGATTAACCCAATAACTGCAGAAGGTGGTGAAGAGTAAGAGTTTTAGATTTTAAATTGCCCCCTGGGCCCCTAATGGAGAAGTCCCCCGAAAGCTTTATAAATAGTAGTTCACCTACTGCATTTCTACTTGTGGACCGTCTTGGGAACCACTGTGCTAAATGTTTGGAAGAGCCCTTCAAGGATCCAACCCCTCCTAGGCCCCTGCAGGCTGTTGGTCCTTCTTGACTTACCATCAACTGCTGTTCGACAAACAAGGTGAGTGAAATCAAAGTAGAGGGGCCTCGATAAGTTCAGGTATTTCTCCACCATCAAACGACCCTTTTCTGCCATTTTCAGATAAAGATCAACCGAGTCTGATCCAACAACTTTATCCTTTGCTAGCTGGTTGGTTGATTGCCAGCAAAAATGGGGGCGAAAAAACAAAAAAGAAATCCATTAACAAATGTCAAAAATTAAATGAATAGCAAAAACAGGCTAGTTTTTATTAGATGATACATATTAACTCTTAAATTCATATAAAAAATTCAGTTCCTTAATCAAGAGGAATAATTTCTGATTAAAGTTACTTCCCTTCTACTTTCAGGTAATTTTTCTTTGTAATTTAAAAAAAGATTCAATTCACAAAAGAGTTCCATTTTTAAAAGAAATTCTATTCATTGAAGAGTTTCAGTGTGTTTAGGAACTGTTCATGAATTTGAGAGTTAAGCAAGATTGAATCTCTAAATGCTGAGTTCAAATTAATTCCCTGACCGATTGTTAACCATCCCATTAATAAAATCTGTTTTTAGCATTTATTTCATGACATCTTAGCATTTTTTCCTCCTAAGGTTTTAATTTCAGCTGCTGTTTTTTTCTTTAATCGCTTAAATTCCACCTTTGCTGTGTTTAAATTCAATGTTAAGTCACTTCCTATTTATATTATAATTATTTGCTTATTCCTTTTATTTTCTTATGGAGAACTGTAATTAGCAGTTAATAGAGCTAGAGTTATCTCCCATGGACAGACATTTTTTTTTTGTCAATTTGTATATAATAAAATCAATTACTTGGAAACTGGTGGCCCGATTAAACTGGAAATTGCTCTATTCTTCAAGTTAGTGCAATACCCTTAAAATGCTCTAACAAGAATTGCATTGATAATGTCTCCTATCTTCCTCCCCTGCTTTTATTATTGTCAATTAATTTATATGTAAGTATGAAATGATGCTCTCTTAATGAATATTATAGAAGCTTCATATAACTTTGAACTATGTTGCCATATATCTGAAGCTGGACATTTAAGATTTTAAATACCAAATGGTGGATTATTTTGTTATACCAGCAGCCATAAAAAGCATCATTACTTTTTGTCCCCCTTTTTTTTTTATAAATGCAGCTATTCCCTGCCAATTAGGGAAAATGTTAGAATTGAACCCTCCCATAGTCAACAATAAAGGCTCTCTCTTTCTCTAGCATCTCACTACAATTGAAGAAATCTGTGTGTGTGTGTACCGCGATAACTTGACAACTGGCCATTGTACAAAGTTGACATTCGCCAGATATATTAGTCAGCACACAAGGCAGTGGATATCGACTTTGAAGTTGTTTGGATCTGCGGTTCTCAAGAAATCTAATAAAAATAAATAGAAAATTATAGATCTTTCTTTATAGGTTCTATTAATTATCTCCCTTGACTTCCACTCTTTATAAAATATCTAAATTTAGATATTTTATAATCTAAATTGGCAACACTGAAGAGAAGTAACCGAAATACTTCGAAGCTGTAATTTCATATGACGGACAGAAAATTATTTTACATGAAAATTATGGCAGGCTGCCCCACACACCAAAGTCCGGTGCCTTCCAAACATGCACCTTTGGAATGAGCATTGCTCTAGTACATTTAAAAGGTATGTTATTATATAACAACAATTTATACCAGTGATACTGACAGAGATTTATCCCCTTTGATATTTCTTACATGACATAAACATGATATTTAACTCTTAAATTCAATGAAAAAAAAATTGAATGACATTCAAGTTTTTACTTGAATGTCAATATCTCCTGATTGAAATTATCCCTCTTTGAACCTTTAGGTGAATTTTTTTTTCTATTCAATTCATGGTATATGAATTTAAGAGTTAACATGGCTCTGTGTACCTAAGTGTTTTTTTTTACATTTTTACCATTATTTTTAAAATTAATTACACAGAATAAAAGATAAAATTTACATGGAGACACAAATATGCATATAGGAATATATACATGTATTTATAATTACACATTAATCCAAAGATCTTGTTTAAATTATATTTTTATATACAGAGGAAGCCACTTATTGTGATCACTTATGGACAGGGTCTTTTAGTTAACATTAACCGGCTGATAATATTAAGCAAAGAATATACAAATCTGAACAATTTACATTCATTGTTATAAATTTATATCCATTGATATGTCATTAAATTCAATTGTTATAAACAACTTGATCTTATGAAATTTAGTGACTTTTTAATTCATTTTAGTGTTTGGGACGGATTGATCTTGATAATAATTGTTTGATAATATTATCCATGATCTTAATAAAAGGCTTCCTCTGTATTTCTTACATGAAATAAGTATGGTATCTAAATGGTTTGAACATATGATTGAACAGCTAATTCTTTTACCATAAATTATTCTTAAAATTAATATAAAATAAAGATA
>VCCN01005280.1:1283145-1295343 GCA_006491835.1 Architeuthis dux | reverse complement strand
GTAAATGTTCAAATTTTCAGCCCTCTAGCTCCATTGGTACAATCTGTATGCATAGTACATAGATAACCAACCAACCTCGCTTAAAAACTGAAAAACCTATGTTGACAGTTTTGGTTGACAGTTTTTAATAATTGCCTATTATTCTTCTAGGTGCAAAATTTAAACTAAATATTTGATTAATTAGGCTCAATCATTAATTAAATTAATTTCAGATCACTAAACTAATTAAAATTCACCTCAGACGCCTACAACCACCAGACACAGTCCAGTCGGTTTAACATGACTTTTATAAATTTCTTTATAAATTATAATTTTTGACAGCAGTTAATTGTGTCACTAAGCCAGCTTCAGTGCATTTGGGCTGAGTTTAAACTAATAATTGATTGATTGTTTTGTTTAACGGCACATCTTGGTGGGTCATTTAGTGCGAATAGCGTAGGGGGCAGGGGTCCCATGTCCCCGTGACTAGAGACTTGAGGGTGGAAATCCCAAAAGCTCTCAGGACAAATCCTGAGCATGCTAATGGTGATCGCCTCCTGACCAGCTGGCCAAGATATCCTGCGAAACTTCTCCCAGGACGATACCTGAGCATGTCACAAGGATGCCCGAAGGGCTGTGGTTCTCTGAACTTCGGGGCCATGGCGGTTTCGAAGAACAGATACTACACTTTGATCTTAGCCAAAAGCTTTCATTAAACTAATAAAGAAAAATGGTTAAATTTGTAAAGTAGAAAGATTATCTTTTTTTTTTTTTAAATATGAAGGATCCTCAACCATTATCATTAATTTTTACCAGTATTTTCTTTCATCTTAAATTTAGTTGCTTTTTATCGCAGCTTTCTCAGGCCGTCAGTCTATGGCAGTGAGCAAACGGTGCATCTCAGAAAATAAAGGATAAGCTCTTGATGAGGCTCGAATATACATCCATTTTGCCACAAGAAGCCTTGTTAACAGTACCAGTTACTCTTACCAACTGAGCTACGAGAACCCTAAGGTTGGCAGAAGATCGAATCTAACCGTTAAACCTACCCTTCATTCTTCCCTGACTTCTCCAATGGTTGATAATGCTTCATCTAATAAAGAAAATAAAGATAACTAACATTCCAAGGGAAATTATGAATCACCACCTCCTATATAGGTTTCTTTTTACCTCATAAATTAAACAGTGGTGATGGGGTGCAGTGATCACTAAAAAGTCCAAATTTTCAAAAAACAAGTGTGAATGTTGCTGGACTAAGGGATCAATTTAGCATAAACTTACATTGCATATTGAACACCCCCTCTATAAACCTATTAGGGGGGGGGGGATTTTCAAAAAACAAGAGAGAATGCTGCCGGACACAAACTAAAGGATCACTTTAGCATAAACTTACATTGAATATTGACCCCCCCCCCCTAAAAACCTATTATGGGGAGAATTTTCAAAAAAAAACAAAAAAAAACAAACCTTTCCCTACTCATTGAGGGGAGTATGTGTGCAAAACTTCAAGTTACTACTATGAACAGTTAGGGCTGGCGAAGTCCGGATACATAGATATAAATGTCAGAACACATGAATAACCTAAACCCAGTAATAAACCTGTGTTACGGGTAGCTGTGATTTATATTGCTGCTACTAATACTACTATTTAAAAACAATAACAAATATGGAGTCGAGAGAGATCGGGGAAGAATGTAGGGTAGATTTAAAGATTAGATTTGATCTTCTGCCAACCGTAGCTCATACTTTATTTTCCAATCCACACGGTTTACTCACTGCCTTAAAGTGACTGCCGGAGTAAGTTGCGATAAAAAGCAACTAAATATTTAAGATGAAGAAAAAATACCAGTCAAAAATTAATACATAATAATAATGTTCAAATAGTTCTTGAACTCCTTGTTGTTTGTGTTGTTAACACAACGTTTCGGCCGATCCATTCTTTAGCATTCCTCAGGTGTAATATCTGAATGTGATGGAGTAAACAGAAGTTTTTAATTTCAAAGGAGGTAATCTTTATAACGTAGGATTCTGGTGTTTCTTTATCCTTGCCTTGTCAGGTTTGGGTTTGTTGAGTAGTGGAAGCCACATCAGGTTGAACTCTGCACTTGTCTGACTAATGCATTCAGTTGACATTTGATATGTGCTGCCTCTTTGAGTTTTCTCTGTTTCCAACAGCGTTCTTTGTCAATGGATCAGCCGAAACGTTGTATTAACAACACAAACAACAAGAAGGAGTTCAATCGTCCAAAGAACTATTTGAATGTTAATGACCCTTCTCAAAACTATAGAAAATATAATAATAATGGTTTTATCAAAAGTGTTCATGGTTTTTAACACATCACAGTAGCAAACAATCATAAAAAGCCCTTAGAAAGACTTCTCGTTTCTCTGACAAAAATAAATCAAAAATACTAAAACATTCTTATCTAAAAAAAAAAAAAAACACACACAAGAAGATTTTTTTTATCCAAATAAATTTACAAGTGTTCTAAATATCATCAATGGGATAACGTTGCATAGAGACGATATGTCTGTGGGGTCCGATTAGCCCTTATCTTTGCAATTTGTAATTCTGTATTTCGCTTGGGCAGATTGTAATTCGGTGAGAAATAAAATAAAATTTTTAAAAAAGAAAAGGGATTCAGAGATTGCGTAAAAAAAGATGGCTGTTTGAAAAAAATAAAAGCGAACGAAAGGAAAAAAATATTGAAAAATAAAATAAAATTGGAAGAAAAAAAAAAAAGAATCAAGTCTGGTTAGTCACTCAATAGAAACCGTCATGCGACCAATGCCTTTTGGCAGCATGCCGTGTTGGGGGATCAATTAAAAAATTGGAAAAAATGGTTGATCAATGAATAAGTTACTTCTCTCGCCTTTTGTTGGCCAGTGATCACTAAAGAAAATCCAAATTTTCAAAAAAAGAAAAGCGAAAATGCTGTCATACACAAACCAAAAGTCCAATTTAGCATAAACTTGCATTGCAAATATAACCTAAAGAAAGGCCAAATTTTCAACAGAAAAATGTGTGAATGTTGCCATACACAAAGTAAGGGTCCAATTTAGCATCTTTCCAGTTGGATAATACATTCTTTTTCTTTTCAATGGTGAAAGAGACTGGTTGTTGCTTAGCTAATCGGTCCCAGTTTAGGTTCCTTGGCAATGAATCCAACTGAATCCAAGAAATTCACGGTTCAGTTGAGATAAATGAAATATTTAATTAGGAATTAATAGTCAGAAAACGCAAAATGGGGTTATGGTGACATTAAATTAAAAAAAATATTGGATATACACACTATAACAAAAGAAAAAAATATATATCTCCAACCAAGTCAAGAAATTCAATATTGAAATAGAAAAAAAAGGTTATAGTGACATTAAGTAAAAAAGGATATTTGATATACACGCAAAAAGACTAAACAAAGGGAGATCTCTTTCTTGAGAGAGAGAGAGAGAGAATATGTATAGAGAAAAAATATATACAGAGTGATAAAGAGACTAAACAAAGGGAGATCTCTTTCTTGAGAGAGAGAGAATAACCTATAGAGAAAAAATATATACAGAGTGATAAAGAGATACATATATACAAGAGAAAATAGTTGATGTTATTTTAAATTGGTTGTAATGTTTCTCCTTGGTTCTACAGATCTAAAATATGGCAGTTAAACACAGCATATAAAGGCTCCAAAACGTGATACAAAAGGCTCCAAAAAGTATAACTATGCAACGTATCAGATATTAGCACAATAATGAAGTTAAAAGTCATTAATTTATTCATCATCAGACACCCAGACTGTCAAAAATCTCTGGATATGCCTCAAAAAGAAATCACGACAGTTTGACACATCAGAAGCACCGTTTCTGTCGTACCTAAACAGATTCATGGTGCACAATATTCTGATAAAGAAAAAATTAATGGCTTTTAATTTCATTATTGTGATAATATCTAATCAATATGCTGTATTATACATTTTGGAGGATTTGTATGCTGTGTTTAACAACATATTTTATATCTGTAGGACCAAGGATTACTATCACCTCCAATTTACAATGCCTAAAGTAACATCAACTGAGCAAATAAAGAGAAAGAATATATATTTGATAATGAAGAGTGTGTCAACCACAACTGTTGTGATAAAAAGTAATAATAAGATGGAGTAAAACTTTTAATAAAAGAATAGTAATAAAGAAGAGTATTGACCAAGTGTAGTGGAGGGGAAAAAGAAAAAAAAGTAACAATATTAAGACTAATAAAATGCGATAAAATAACTAGCTGAAACCGTGGAAATTCCACAGATGCTGACAACTAAGATTATCCATTCTCACCCTTGGCTTGTATTTTCTCATTCTCTCTCTTATTCCTTCCGAATTTTGTTGCCTGGCTATGTTTTTATCTATATGTTATACAGACATGGAATAGTTTCTATTTATTTATTTAATTAATTAGATGAAGTATTTTAAATCATTATTATTAATTTTTTGCTACTATTTACCTTGATCTCAATTTTTTGTGATAAAAAAAAGCAACAAAAAAATTGAGATGAAGATAAATAGTGACAAAACATTAATAATGATAGATTAGTTTCATATAAAAAAATCTTAGCCCCTCAGTAAACTACCTTTCTTTTCTCCCTTCCTACTCTCTTATTATACTACCTAACTTTATTTTCTGCCCTCTCTCTTTCTAAACTATCTAACCTTTCCCTTATGTAATTACTGAAAACAACATTTAAATGCAGGTAGGCACAAACAGAATAATATTATAGAAGATAAAAGAACTTTATCTAAAAAAATTTTGAAAATAACTTATTTTATAAAATTTCTTTGATTTAAAGACAATAGTTAAAGAAATTAAAATAGTTTCAAATCTAAATATTTAAACCCTCCCATTGTAATAATTGAAAAGTAACCTTTAGCCTGTAGAACACAGGGTATATCTTTGAGATTTGTTTTGGGAGGAAAATAGCATCTTTGATGTCTGGCAAATACGATAATTCAATTGTGATTAAAGAAATAAAAACTAAGGAAAAAATAAAATAAAATTTTTAAAAATGAACAAAAAGAAATTAAAATTGTTTCAAATTTAAATATTTAAAGCTTCACAATTTAATAATTGAAAAGTAACCTTCAACCTGTAAGATGCAGGCTATATATTTGAGATTTGTTTTGGCAGGAAAAAATAGCATATTTGATGTCTGGCAAATACGATAATTCAATTGCGATTAAAGAAATCAAAACTAAGGAAAAAAATAAAATAAAAGTTTTAAAAAATGAACAAACAAACAACCCCCCCCCCACTCCCCCCAAAAAACCCAGCCATTAATTAAAGTAATTGTAGCTTATTGGTTCAAATTCCCTAGGGAATAAAGTCTGGCCGACATTGGTATCTGATAGCAGACAGCAACTCTGTTAAAAGGATAAGTTTCCTTATGTAAATCTGTTAAAAGGATAAATTTTCTTATTCCTCCATCATGGCTGACACCACACCCTGGATTCAGATTCATTTTGAAACTTTAATCCGTACCAAGGGAGCATCAAGATACATGACAAAAATCTGCTGACAAAGACTGTTGCATATTTGAAGGTGCAGGTGGCCTAACAGTTAGCGGCATGGAAAATCTACAAACCAAGTTCAAACTGTGACAGTTGCCGTTCACTTCACACTAATGCGCATGGGAAAGGTATGAATTCATCCCTTCTCCTGCCAGCTATGGGTAAATAGCAGGATGGACTAGGCTCTTCAGCCTTGGTTGGGAGGGAACAAGTCTAGGAGATGGACAACTCGGAATTCACACTCGGAAAGTCCAATCCCTCATCCAGCATCACACGAGGCTGGCAATGGATAGAGATGGGACGTGTTCCCAAAATGTATGGTTAAAGGGGGCTCTGGTGAAGCTTTGATGAGCCTAGCAAGCCGGAAGTGGATTATGATAAATTGCTCAAGTCAAATAAAGGAGAATAAAAACAGACAGACAAAATAAATTGATCACCGTTTCTATCTCCCCATAACAAGTAGGAGTTGAAGATTTTAAAAAATAAATAAATAAAACTAGCATTCCAGGGGAAATTATGAATCACCACCACCCATATATGCTTCTTTTTACCTCGTAAATTAAGCAGTGGTGGTGGTAAAATTAAGTTACCTTCGTGAAAATGCTACCAGTAAGGTTTGAACCATAAATTCATGATTTTCAAAAACAAAAACAAGCGTGATGCGGCCTGGACACAAACTAAGGGATCAATTTGCATCAACTTACATTGAAAATTGAACCCCCACTAAAAACCTATTTAGGGGGTCAATTTTGAAAAAAAAAAAAAAATTTTCCCTACTCATTGAGGGAAGTATATGTGTGCAAGATTTCAAGTTTCAACTATGAACGGTTACATACATAGATACATATAAATGTCAAAACACATGAATAACCTAAACCCAGCAATAAACCAGTGTTGTGGATAGCTGTGATTAAAAAGCATTTTTGCTATCCAATTCTTGCAGTAGTTTTTTTTCTCAATTCTATACAGTTGCAAAGAACAAAAACGTTAGAGAAATTATATCTCTGTAAGTGAATACCATACGTACTCATGTACAACCTTTTGATATTTAGAACTTGTGTAGAATTGGTCGACTGGACATTGAAAATGGCGTGACAAACCGAATTATATCCGTTATCAAAACATATGCTAAAGAGAAAACTTGTTTAATAAATATTGCAAACTTTACATATTTTTTTTTATTTTAGTTCTTTTTGAGATCAATTTTTGAACTTATAAGTTTGGGTTTGAACACAACCAGAGTCTGCGGGCATGTCCTAGGCCCCAAATGTTTACTGTTTCAAAAGCATTCCACATGTAATGTTCGACCACTGAATTATAGGTTAAAAACTGGTCTCAAAAGGGTCGCATATTACACGAGTATATACGGTAGGTATTTTTCTTATTCAGGAAATCCAAAGAAGTAGGCTGTGTTGTATATGTCTAGATCTAACAGATCACTGATCAGCAAACTTTTTTGGAGTTGGGCAAGATTAGAAATGTTTTTATGTCTTGCAGGCGAAGGCGGATAAAAAAAATGAAGCAATGATCATACAAGGCTATTGAAACTACTTGTTCTTTTACTTTAATGTTTCTCATTAGAGAATATACCTACATAAACTTCCATGTACTATCAATCAATGAGAACCTTCAAATTATTCTTTGGGGACAAAATAGTCAAATTTTGTGTATACTATTAGAACAGCAGGAATACATAGGGATAAAACATTTTAGCTATAAAACATTGATTCATCTGAGGCCCCCTGCAAAAATGAGACTATTTCTCTATTTTTCAATACTGAATTTTATTGTTTGATAACAAATTTAGGTATGCAACGTCACATATTCAATGAAATCAGGCCGCGGGCCAGATTTGTTTGCCAACCTGTGATAGATTATGACCACAAAATAAGAAAAGCAGAGTGTGTATCTTTAGCTACTGGTGATTGACAGTAATGAGACTAACAGATGGTTCCAGGCAAGAAATGATCAGCACAATTAATGGTGCTGGGGCCTCAATTCTGTAAATGATAGCAAGATTGGTATAACATGAGTGCTTGGAAGATAAAGAAGTTTGATAAAATGGCAACACATCAGAAGTTGAAACTAAAAGAGAATTTGATCAAATTGCTAACAAAACAAGACAATTCTTGATCTTAACCCATTAACTGTGGAAGGTGGTTAAGAGAAATAGTTATCCATTGCAAGATAAAAGCTCTTGTGCATTGCAAGATGATCCATTGCAAGAGTAAAGCCCTGACTCACAGATAGAACAGAGTTGCCATCAATCACAATAAAACAGAAATTTTATTGAGTTATACATAGAATTGCAATGACTGAAATTTCTTGTCCTCCGCAGTTAATGGATTATTATCTGAGATACAAAAGCCTGTTCATACATGGGAGGTTTGTTTTCATATCGATGTGCTTACATAACAAGTATTATTGCATTTCTGATGAAATCCCACGTTTTTCTTGGGCGGATTTAATATCCCGTGACTTCAAGAAATGTCCCTTGAAATGGTAACGCCAATGATGTAGACTGAAAAGCAGACATGAAGAATGGTCATATTATTCTGGCTTGCATGATGGAATCTCAAAGCATGGTACCAAGTTGTCTGTAGTTTGAACCGTAGCAAAGTTCTGTATATGAATAGCGAAGAGAGTCTTCTCGATGAAAATTTGTTGTATCTGCTGCTTTTCTGTGTCACCTATTTTATATCGGCGTAATCCTGATTGGCTGATTCTGCCATCTGTGTCCATGTTGTCTCTGGTTACACAAAGTAATAAAATAACTTCTGGTTAATTGAACCGTAACTCCAGTTCATTATCTGTAACTCAACGGATGACTTGTGTCCACTCCTGTTTACAATATGGCTCCGACCTCTTGCTTCCAGTATGAGGCTCTCTCACAAAAGCAAGGCACATAAGAGGTGACATCACTGTAATGACAGTACCCAACAAAATTGAAGTTCAGTTCTTTCAAAGAAGATTTGTTCCTGGTAAAGACATTAGAGAATTACTGTATATCCTGTGTGTCTGTAGAGTCATGATTATGGTAAAGGATGTTTCCAGAACGGATCCTTCCAGAATATTGTCAGTTCCCATTCCCCAGAGAGAATGTGCCAATTCTGATTCCTAGTGCATGACATAACATAGAAGAGATCATCAAATGCCCACTGGAATAGAAAATTAATCTGAAAACAGAAAGACCTGAAATTTCTTTCATGAACACAGATCAGTGTTTGTCATTTTGAAGAGGTGAAAAGTACTTGTTGGCACATATGGACTACCACCAGATGCAACATACACATGAGGAAGGTCAAAGAACACATTAGTCAAACTGTTGTGATAAAAAGATGAGGATAATTATCCATTATAATGAAAGAAAACCAACTGTGTTATAACCGAGACGCAATAACTGCAGGGTGGGCATGGGCGATATTCAAGGGTGGGAAGATGAAAGACGGATAACATATACTTCCTTGTTATAACCATATGTAACTGTATGACCCAGTTATCCCCATCTCATTACAGATCTCAAGGGTAACACCACAGACAGTGTTACTGTGAAAAACAAGTACCATTGACAGTGTTAATTTTATTAAAAAAAGCTGATCATTGACTACTGAAATGTCTCATTCATTTCATTTTTATCATTGGGGCAAGTGACTATATATGATCACCTGAGGACCCATCAGCCACATGCAAATATTGTAGCCACAAGGACAATATAATCCGCACCAATGTGGTCTGCAAGCTTTGCAAAGTACATTTGTGTTTGAACAAAGACAGAAACTGTTTTGAGGCATACCACACACCATTATAATAGCCTGTTTTTGGCCCACACAATACATTTTTAAAATCAACCTGGAGGTGTTATTCTTTTTGTCAATATCAATTTTTTGTATCTATTCATTATATTGAATGTTATTCTTTAATACTATGTTTTATTTAACTTTAACAGTTTTCTTGCAGTTTCCGGCGTAATTATTAAAACTTGTTTAAATTGTGAGTTTAAAGTTTAAATTTGAGATTGTATTTTTTCTCTTATATATAGAGTTAATTCAAACATTTAACTGACCACACAAATACTATTGTAAGAAACTGGTCATTGTGCAAGCACAGGTTTCATAGGTGAAGATTCGGTTTAGTGAAGTAGTCTTATTTTTATAGGAAAATGTATTTTTCTTATGTACAGTATCACCCATAAATAAGTACATCCCTACCACTATGTTATAGAAATTTAATTTTCTTCTAAACCAAATATAGCAAGATTTTATTATTTCTAGTGGAACATTACACAAAACAGATATTATCAGGTATTATTTATGACCAAACTCTGCAGCATTGAAACTGTTGCCTAGAATATTTTTTTGTAGTGGTGTATTCATCTTTGGACGGCAACATATTCATATTTTTGGCAACAGAGTTTCAATGCTGCAGAGTTTGGTCATAAATAATACCTGATAATATCAGTTTTGATTGTGTACTGTTCCGCTAGAAATAAAGAAATCCTGCTATGTTTGGTTTAGAAGACAATTAACTTTCTATTAAAAAGTGGTAGGGGTGTACTTATTCATGGGCGATACTGTATATTGATGTGTTTTGAATGAATGTGACCTTCATTTCTTCAGGATTTTTTTCATTTTAAAAAATTGTGTCAGTTAAGCAATGGAAGGGCCGTGGAGGAGCACCATTTTTGGTCTGAGCTTAAAGCATCAAGTGGCTTTAATCTGAACCTATGTACTGTACACCTTGATTAGAGTGGTTAATTTGTTCCAAGATTTTCTGTACTGCTAAAGTTCTTATTATAATTAAATGTATTTTTTTTTCTCAGCTTATACTTAGTTCCAGTAATTTGCACCGCAATAACTTAACCGTACTTAATCAAAACCTGCACTAATCAAAACCGCACTATTCAAGGTATTACTGTATTTCTTAGTGGGGGTATTGGAGGAAATATCGGACTTACAAATTCAAAGGGAAATTCTGTTTTTATTCGCTATTTCTGAGAATGGGTGATAATAGTATAGATAAAAATGTTGGGGGGGCCCACCCACCTACCTTATAGTGTGAACCACGTTATTTCAGGAGACACCTGTAATCTGAATGATTTGAAGGGGTAAAAAGTTCTGGTCAACACCTAAGGACTACCACCGGATGCAACATACACATGAGGAAGGTCAAAGAATAGACTGGCTGAAACAATTTGATAAAAATGTGAATACCCTCCTGAATAATAATACTTTGTCTCAGAACTACAAACAAAACCAAAAGGACGGTCTTCATTTTTCATCTGTCACCATAAGCCAGGGGTGGCAAACCTATGACATGCATGCCCAAGGTGGCACACAAAAACATTTTATTGGCACGCAGGAGATATAATCTGTTAGTAATTTTATTAAAAAGATTTTTTTTTTTTAAAAAGAAGGCAACCAAGGCAGCTGGTACCTCGGGTCAGTGATAAATCCCTTCAAAATAAAAATAAAACAAGTAAACAAAAATTTCATTAACAAGTGACCATCTGGTCAAGGAGCCAATATGTGTATTACATTGAGTTTACTGATATTTCCAGTGATTAACACTATGTAATCAAAGAAACCACTGGGAAGTGACCCTCTGATCAAAGAATTTGGTTCTGTTTCGCCATAAAATATGTTGTAAAATACAAATATAATAAAAATGATAATATGTTGCTCAAGAATTCCCATGGGCACATTCTCAAAAATGTTTGCCACCCCTGCCACAGGCTTTAACAAGATGTAACAGAGAAGAACCGTGTTGGACCGGAGATCTGAAGCTTTCTGATTCAATTGCCATTACTGTATAGAGAAGATCTGTTGATAATTTGTGCAAACATTTGGTGTGCTTACAACAGGAAAAGCATCAGGTTGTAAAAATAGTGTGGGGATACGTGTTGGAAGATGTATGTGCAGTGCCAGACTTAGACTTAGACCCTAGGCTATATAAAGCTTGAGGGCCTCTTGTTAAAAAATGGTCTCCTAAAACTTGAAAACATATGCCTTTTAAATCTTTTGAGGCCCCTGCAGATTCTGAGGCTCTAAGTTGTAGCTTATGTCTAAATCCGACACTGTATGTGTGCGAGCAAAACAAAAAAAGGACTGAGTGAATATACACCATGAAGAATGAGCCTCCATTGATTAGAAATTTCAGATGAATAATTTCTTACAACTGAATGAGCACAAAAAAATCTTTTGTAAAAGACGAACCGAGAAAAAAGACAAGAAGACAGAAAACATTTATTTAAAAAAGCCTCTTAAAAATAAATAAAAATTAAACACATTCAACTGATATGCTGAAAACACTAAATAAACTTATTATTTTTTTAGTAGACATTATAGAGAGAGAGAGAGGTACAGATTAGTCAATATTATAGAGAGACACAGATTAGGACACACGCACACACATGCAGACAACTACATATTAATACAGGTCTCCCCCAGTATAACGCGGTTTGTTATAGCACAGTTCACAATATAACACAGGTGGATGGTGAACCCCAAAATATTAATCTAGCTACAAAATAGCTAAATTGGAAACTGGATATTGCAGCTTGGTTATATAACACAGTTATAACGGGGGATGCCTGTATAATAGATATTACCATATTCAATGGCATATAAGACCCCCCCCCCTAATTTCAGCAAGAAATATTAAGAAAAATAT
>VCCN01005280.1:1220884-1232488 GCA_006491835.1 Architeuthis dux | reverse complement strand
TAAATGAAGATATTCGTCTCAGAACATCCAGCTTTAATTTGTACGATTAATCCCCTTTTTTAATTGCAACAGCAACAACAGCAACAGCAACAATAATAACTAGACAAACCGTGACCTGTTGGTATTGTTTTCAATGGTTTTGTAAAAAACTTTATTAACAAGTTACACTTTCTTCTTATGGGTTATAAGAAACCACTGTGACATCTGTGTCACATACAATTTAATTGATCTGCAGTCTCTCATATAATATTATATTTTATCCTTGATTTTAACTCATGAAGTGTACTAAGTGTCACATACAATTTAATTGATCTGGACAGTTTCTTATATAATATTATATCCTTGATTTTAACTCATGAAGTGTACTAACTGTCACATACAATTTAATTGATTTTCCCAGTCTCTTATATATTATATTATATTTCCATGAAGTGTACTAAGTGACATCTACTGAACATCTTGGTGCAGTCACATGACTGTGTCAATTTGCCTACCCAGAATCCCACTTAATGTTTCTTCAAGTAGAAATGGGTCTGAGTTCTTATGGGTTAATAGGTTTATTGGCAAGTTGCACTTTCTTCTTGCTCTTCTTTAATAGGCCTTATATTTTTACTGCAATTGGTTGCACAGGTTTTCAAGCGCTTTTGTCCAATGGGGACTTAAGTATTGAGGTTCCTGAGAAAGGGCACTTTCTATAAATGCATATATTATTATTATTATTATTAAATCTGTCCCAAGTGTGGTGGGCTAGGGTTAATAGTCCAGTTTAGCATTATACATACATTGTACATCGAACTCCCACGTTAAAAACTTGATTTTTCTCAAAATGAAAAATTTCCGTAAGAAATGAAGGTCACATTCATTCAAAACACATCAAAATACATTTAAAAAATAACATTTTGCTACAAAAACACACAAGACTAAACTGAAACTAAACTGAATCTTAACCAGTCATTTTTTTATATAGTCAAAGTTTTGGGCAACACAACATAAATATAACAACCAAGGATACAGACAGCTATGAAAAGGTTTGGTTTCTGGATATCACAGTTACTAAATCATCATTCCTTTATATGTCAAGAAGCTTTGAAGCTATGTGAAAATTTGATAAGAAAAAATGTCAGGCATATCATTTATGAAACCATAAAGATACTTTAGACAACTCCAGTTTTCTTAGTTTTTGAGGGGCATATAAAAAAAAAAAACCCAGATAACAATTCATGTTTTTTGCTGCAGTTTTTTCAAGCTCATCTCTTCCCAAAAGCCTTTGTAGTGACACAAATAGAGGGGGAAGGAAGTTATGGCTGGGAGACAGACTTCAGACTTGACTGCTTTTCAGTTATTCAAATATTTCATTTTCAATGGCAGAAATTGGAAGATATTCTTTGCCCCATTACCTCCCTTGACAACCTCTTTACATTTGTAGAGTTTTGTTAATATTTGTTGGTTGAAAGTTTAATTTTATAATTCATGAAACGTGTCTAAAAATTCCCAGTACTTTCTTAGAAATATGAAAACCGGTAATGTTCAATTTTATGGTAGTTAATTCTAACATCTTTGGAATTAATATCCATAAAATTGAACATTACCTTTAAAACCTCATAATTAAATTTTCATTTTACAACTGCAGGTAATGTTGTAATTTACAGGAGCAACAGCAAATAGTGCTGTCTCTAAAAAGAAGTGCGGTCCCTACTACAGAGGTAGTAGTATTGCTCTATTTTTGCATCTCATATTACAACATTGCTGACATTCCTATTATTATTACCACGGTAGTGGTAGGTAATTCTAGATCACATTTATTGGGGTATGAGATTACGAAAATAAAGCTATACTACTAGCTCAGAAGGAAGGATCACACTTCGTTGTAAGGACCGCACTACTTAACTTGTACCTATAACCCACTTAAATTTAAAATTATATCTTAACTCTTTATAGGGCCACCCTTAAAAAATTTAGATATCAAAACAACCTTTTTGTATGTTAAACTAGACCTAATTACAAGATATTTTCAGTTGCAAGTTTTCTGAAATTCTTTTTGTTTATGGGGACAAATCCCCCTCTGATGAAGTGATCATATAATGGTGCCTCGCCCAAAAAGTGACCAAAAATGGAAAATATTTTAAAAATTAAAAATTAAAGTAGAAAGTTAAATAAAACATAGAATTAAAGAATAACATTCAATATAATGAATAGATACAAAAACATTGATATTGACCACAAAAATAACACCACCGGGTTGATTTATAAATTGTATTGTGCGGACCAAAAACAGGCTAATTTAATAGGATATGGCATGCTTCAAAACAGTTTCTGTCTTTGTTCAAGCACAAATGTACTTTGCAAAGCTTGCAGACCATGTTGGTGCGGATTATGTTGTCTTTGTGGCTACAATATTTGCATGTGGCTGACAGGCCTTCAGGTGATCATATATAGACCTTTTAAAACCAATGTATGGTATAAATTTTATTTCAAACATTTATTTGGTAATTCCAAAAACAAAGAAACAAGAATAAAACCTAACCCACTACCCAGGGCGGGTGTTTACTGCATATTTTTCTAATAGAATAAACAAAACAAAAATAAATTAAAATAAAACAATAAAATAAAAACTTTAATTGTTCTTGTCTGAATAGCTTTGTTAAATGGGGTGTTTTAATCATTTTAATATACTTGCTTTTTTTGACAGCAGTTAATTGCGTCATTAAGCCAGCTTCAGTGTAGTTGGGCTGGGATTAAACTAATAAGAAAAATGGTAGTTAAATTTGGTATGTCCGATATCAGAATAAAGATTATTTTTAAATTCAGACTTTTTAGTGATCACCGCCCAACAAAAGGCGAGAGAAGTAACTTATTCATTGATCACCCCTGTTTTCCAATTTTTTAATTGATCATCCCCAACATGCCATGCTGCCAAAAGATGTGACGGTTTCTATTGAGTGACTAACCAGACCTGTTTTCTCTTGTTTTTCTTCTTTTGAAGTTTTTCTTTCACTTTTATTTTTTCCTTTTCAAAATACCTTTTTTTTTCTCTTAATCAGTGAACCTGTTTTTTTTTAAATTTCATTATCAAAAAAGTACAGAATTACAAATTGCAAAGATAAGGGCTGATCAAATCCCACAGACATGTCGTCTCTATGCAACATTATCCTTTTGATGATATTTAAAACACTTGTAAATTTATTTGGATAAAGAAATCTTGTGCAGTTCTTTTTTTAGATAAGAATGTTTTAAGGTTTGTTTTATTTATTTCTATCAGAGAAACTAGAAGGCTTGGGTTTTTTTCATGATAGTTTTTAACACCTCTTGGTAGCAAACTATGAACACTTTTCATAAAACCATATATATTATTAATTTTTGACTAGTATTTTTCCCCATCTTAATTACAATGTAAGTTTATGTAAAATTGGTCCCTTAGTTTGTGTCTGGCAGTGTTCACGCTTGTTTTTTGAAAATTCAGACTTTTTTAGTGATCACTACACAAAAAAAGGTGAGAGAACTAACTTATTCATTGATCACCCCTTTTTCCAATTTTTTAATTCATCATCCCAAACAAGGCATAATGCCAAAAGACATTGGTCATGTGATGGTTTCTATTGAGTGACTAAGCAGACGAGTATACATTTTTTATTGACTTGATACTTTAAGAAGAAACAGAGTTGGAAAAAGGTTCTGATTGCTCTAAAAGACAGATAAACAATTTTTCTTTCTCTTTAGTCATTAAGAGAATGTAGAGTAGGTAATTAAGAAAAATAATTGATCATGAGATTTCATTTCAACCAGTTTCAGGATAATTATTGCTATATTAGTTTAACCTTGCCGTCAAAAAATGAATTGTCACTACAATTGAAGAAATCTATGTGCGTGCAATGCAATTACTCAACAACTGGCCATTGTACGAAGTTGACATTTGCCAGATATATTAGTCAGCACACAAGGCATTGCAGTGCCGAGTTTGAAGTTGTTTGGATCAGCGGTTCTAGAGAAATCTAATGCACTGTGATTACTCGACAACAGGTCATTGTACAAAGTTGTCATTCGCCAGCTATATTAGTCAGCACACAAGGCATTGCAGTGTTGAGTTTGAAGTGGTTTGGATTAGCTATTCTTGAGAAATTTAATAAAAGTAAATCTAAAAAAATAAAGATCTTTCTTCATAGTTTTTATAAATTATCTCCCTTGACTTTCACTTTAGAATATATTTTGCATTGATTCCTACCAACGTCTTTTAGTAGAAGGAATCTCTCTGTATGTATGTCATTTGATTTTCTCCAGAAAATGTTGCATTACTGATCATTTTGAACTGGCTATGTGTGTATTTTCTCATTATAAATATATAAATATCTATGCCTATATTTTCACATTTGGTGCTTATTTTCTTATTGCAAAGTTGTCTTTAAGGTTTTTTTTAACTGTCACAATAAAATGTCTTCACTCTTACATTTAAGGGCTATTTGGGGGTTTTGGGTTTTTTTTTTTAAGAACACAAACACAGCAATTAAAAAATGCTATTAAATAGATAGATAGAGTCAGACATCAGCACAAAAAACTAAAACATTCTTGTGATGTTATAGTAACACATCCAGCCCTTGGGTGGAAGACTCCGGGTGCAAGTCCTGGCGATAATGTGTTGGTGGTTTGCCCGATTACACAAGTATTTCATTCAAAATTATTTCACATGATAATTATGCAGACCTGCCAACTTTCCCCATTTTGCGGGGAGACTCCCGATTTCAAACATCTTCTCCCGCTCTCCCGGTTTCTTGTTAACTCCCGATATTGCAAAATAACCCGTTTTAAAGCGATTCAAAATCCTACCTAAAGTTCTTGAAATAGTACGAGTTGTACCACACAGCAATGTAGAGTTACAAAGACTGTTCAGCATTGCACGTAAAAACAAAACTGAGAGCCATTCAAGTCTACAACTAGATGGTACATTATCTTTGATTCTAGCAATGAAATAAAAATATCCTGAGTCAAATACACCCTGACACAAGTGGCAACCGGAGGAAGAACTATTGAAAGAGGAAAAATCAGCCACTACAAAGATTTTTTAAAGCTTTGTTTAGAGGAAACATCCTATTTTGTGTTTTTAATACTTGGTGTACATTTTGTTCAGAAATCTCCATATTTTTTTCATTTCTTCTTATTTTTTCCTGTAAAAAATCAGTTCTCCCTATCTGATAATTTCTGGGGGTGGCAGCTCTGATTATGGCCTGCTGCTCTATATACCATAAAGCCCAGCCCCTCCCAAACATGGACCTTTCGAACGGGCACTGCACTAGTTTAAGTAATCTTAGAATATAAAGAGAAGGTGTGAAGCTAATTCAATTGAGATGTTGTCATAGAATTCAAATATTACTGCATATCTTTTTCTTATAAATAATGAAATATTCTTACGCAAGAGTTATTTCCCTTAGAAGACTATGAAAATTAATTCCCTGGGGATGTTACAGACAAAAAATAGAGACATACACATGGCGTATTATATAAGTAGATTATCCATACTAATGCTATGAATGTCGGCTAAAATCATATTGTGGACTTTTTTTTTAGTTTGACTTAACAAAAAGTTGCTTTTTATATGACAGAGGTCCAACCATGGTAAGTGAAATGTAACACCAAGATAAAATTAAGATTCATATTGCACAAAAAAACTAAAAAGCACTCAGAGGCCGCATACCTCTGCAAACGCAATTGTCAGGGGAAGTAATTGTTCATGGATCTATCCCAAAATGTGACCACTTCTTCCATAGCCTATTGTGCACCTCTCCTCAAAATTTCATTGAAATTCATTGAGAACTTTTGGAGACAGTGTGAATAGACATGAACTTTTGGCAATATTATATGGTATAGACATATAATTTTAACGTAGGGGAGGAAATTGTGCATGGATCCTCCTCAAACTTTTGGAGATATCGTGTGGACAGTCGTGAGCGTATACATAAATGTAAGATAAAAAAAAAAGAAAAATTATCTCAATTAAAAAAGTATTCCTATAATAAATATCTGCCCCCAAGTGCTCACTCTTCCACAAAATTTCATTGAAATTCATTGAGTACTTTTGGAGATATCATGTGGAAAGATAAACGGACAGAAAGACGGACATGACAGAATACACATACCTCCCCAACTTCATTGGCAGCAGTTAAAAAGAAGAAAAAAAAAACCAATGAGTTAATGTGAAGGTGTGGGAGGTCTACAGAGATATTTTATAGCCTTCATGAACTAAAATGGGAAGTTTTATTTCTTTCATATTAAAGAAATACCTTTGATGACCACCCCTTTCAAGATAGAAAAACCCATAAATAATTTGGAGAGAAAGAACTACAAAGGGTCTGTATAGTAGGATTGCCATATCTGAACATTCAAAAAGGAGGCCGTTCCCCCCCCCCGAAGACATCCTGCCCCTACTCGATGTGTAATTTGGCACTATGTAACCCCCATATAATTAATTTGGCAGGCTTGAAGAAGAATTTTAAAAGTTCCTTCCGGATGAAGACCCAAATGGAGGACATGTCCGAGAAAATATGGAGATATTGCAATACTACTGCATAGTGGCTGAAGTAGTTGCATATTTCCAACCAGTGCCAAAATTTAGTGTTTAAACCCGAGTAAAAGCCAGGATTTCGAATGCAGACAGGCCCTCCCCACTTGCAAGATTGGTTCAACACAATCTTTCTAATCCAATTTGATATTTTCTGGCACGGGCATGGCATGTTGGGGATGATCAATTAAAAAAATTGGAAAAAAGGGGTGATCAATGAATAAGTTACTTCTCTCTCCTTTTGTTGGGCGGTGATCACTAAAAATGTCTGACATTTCAAACAAGAAGCGTGAATGCTGCCGGACAGAAACTAAGGAATCAACTTAACATAAACTTACATTGTAAATTGAAACAGATATTATCAGGTATTATTTATGACCAAACTCTGCAGCATTGAAACTGTTGCCAAAATTATTTTTTCATATTGGTGTACTCATCTTTAGACAGCAACATATTCATATTTTTGGCAATAGAGTTTCAATGCTGGAGAGTTTGGTCATAAATAATACCTGATGATATCCATTTTGATTATGTGATGTTCCACTAGAAAGAATAAAATCCTGCAAGGTTTGGTTTAGAAGACAATTAACTTTCTATAAAATAGTGGTAGGGGTGTACTTATTTATGGCAATACTGTATGTATGTGTCCTTGAGTTCTTTTTAGTCACCAGTTGTTATACATGTGGGGAAGGTTGTAATCAGTTCTGGCTTAAAGATTATTGGGGGTCGCAGAATATTTGTAAATCTTTTTTAAAGAATAATTATGTAACTAGTGTTATATTTTATTATCTCTACAAAAAGGTACTCCTTCTGGTGTTTATTGTGAAAATATCTCAATGCTACTCATTAATTTTTTAAAAATAAATAAATTTCGTTTTTACATTGTAGTAATTTATTTTTTTTAAATAATTTATTTGCTCTCGTAATAAACACCATAAACTGAATTTTATCGTTACAAATGAAATAAAATTAATGGTAAAGCTTTTAATTTTTGGTGGGCAGGAGGCTTAAGCTCCACCTTAGATTATGGGGCACAGGTTGTAAATAAACCACTTATTTCCTGTGAACATATTTGTTTCCAATTCATACTGTAACAAAAAACTTCTGGTTATTTGAACCGTTAACACCTGTCTTCCAGAATGTGTCAAGTATCAAGTTAACTTTCATAAATATCTATACGACCATAGAAATAACAAAATAATTTTTAGAAACCGTCAACCAAAACTGTCAACATAGGTTTCTTCAGTTTTCAAGTGAGTCCGGCTGGCTATGTGCAAGCAAGCTGAAAGGCCACGTTATTATGTAACAAGCGCTTTTGTAAGGCTGTGTATTAATGATTCAGCGATTTTCATCTCCATCTGAAATGGCAAATTTTAAGGAACAAAGAATCTGCATTTTAAAAAAAATTAACAGGTCTGGTTAGTCACTCAATAGAAACCATTACATGACCAACTTCTTTTGGCAGCATGCAGTGTTGGGAGTGATCAATTAAAAAAATTGGTAACAGGGTTGATCCATGAATAAGTTAACTCTCTCGCCTTTTGTTGGGCAGTGATCACTAAAAAGTCTGAATATTCAAAAAAGAAGCGTGAATGCTGCTGGACAGAAACTAGTGAATCAATTTAGTATAAACTTACATTGCAAATTGAAACTCATGCTAAACAACTATTTAGGGAGGGAATTTTAAAAAAACTGTTTTTTTTCTAGACATAATAAGGAATAAATGTTTAAATTTTCAGCCCTCTAGCCCCATTGGTATGGCCTGTATATACGGTACATACATACTTAGCTAGCTAGACCAACTTTAAAACTGAAGAAACCTATGTTGACAGTTTCTAATATTGCTGCAGAGACTCACTGAATGCTTAAGGAAGTTTTTGGTGCTAATGTTATGATTCAGAGTAAAACATTTTTGTGGTAAAAACTGTCAACGAGCATGACAGAGAGGGAAACATTGCAAAATTGTGTGAGACTAACCATGATGTCTGTGGAATGGTAGGGCTGTCATATAGGACTGTATTTTGGCAGACGTTTTGAACATGAGACATGTTGCAAATTTGTGCTGAGACTACAAAGCGATGACCCAAAACAACATCGTATTACTGTCTACAGAGAATTCAATGATCAAACTGTTGGATAATGCCAGTAGTATTTCTTCTTGCTGATATGAGAGGGATGAGAGAAAAGAAGTCTCGTTCAGTGGCTGTAGATCTACGGGAGCGAACATTCTGTGGAGGGAAATAAACTGGGAGAAAAGGCCTCACCCACGTGGCGGGAGAGAAAGACGACAAAATTCAGTATTTTCAATTGAAAATCTGCGGTTCGCTTTATTCCCGTCGATTCCGGGCCGGTTCTTAGATCACTTTGAGGCATCAAATTCTAGAACCAAGGCTTTTTCCTCCTCTCTCTCCTCCCTCACCCCTAATGGGCAGGGGAGCCAAGCCCTCTCTCGTCCGACCCATCGCTCGTGGGATTCGGATCTTACTGATTCTGAACTGCCCACTATTTGAAAATCACGTCCCCATAAAGACTACCCTGGTTGGTTGAATGCATTTTCTTTTGTTCCGACCTCATCGGCCGCTTGACCCACTTTCCAGCCCCAGTAATATGATATGGGCCTTTGGTCAAGTACGCCCCAAACGTGTGAACACACGAACACACACAACCAACCAGAGTGTATTTCATTACAAAAGACGACTAACTTCATCACCAAGATCATAGCTGATGATGAATCATCAAAACACTTAACTTTGTTGACAGAAGTAAAATACTGTAGTGTTTTTATTTATTTGTTTTCTGTCATGCTGAAGGAAACCTATATATAAAATGAAGTGGAACTGCCTCAATTTAAACTCCAACGCAGACCATAGCAGCCTGATAACTCACCAATTAGGCCAAGGGTACATGATGCTTAAGCATTAAGTATGTCAGTCAGATTGTATACATTGGGGAAAGGGAACAATACATCAAGCAGCTAACAGCCTACACAGGCAGATTTTAATAAACAAAAACAAACTAAAAAAATAGAACTGTCAGCATTTTTAATTACATGGATACACTAATAGAGTAATATAATCAGTTTGCTTGTTAATTACTACCTATATATTACCAGATGTAATAGCTTAGATTTTCTCTTCTCCTTTTTAATCACTGCAACCCACAACAGACTGGTTTAATCACTGTTTCTGGGTTTAGGTTATTCACGAGTTCTGATATTTATATGAATATGTATTCAGAATATGCCCAGTCCTAACCGTTCATAGTAGAAACTTGAAATTCTGTACACACTCCCCTCGATGAGTAGGGAAAATGTTTTTTTTTTGTTTTTTTTAAATTCCCATCCTAAAAAAGTTTTTAGTTCAATTTACAATGGAAGTTCATGCCAAATTGGTCCCTTAGTTTGTGTCCAGCAGCATTCACACTTGTTTTTTTGAAAAATTTGGACTTTTTAGTGATCACAGCCCCACCCCAAAAAGTTACTTACTCAATAATCCCCTATTTTTCCAATTTTTTAATTGATCACTCCCAACATGCTGCCAAAAGAGGTTGGTCATATGACGGTTTCTATTGAGTGACTAACAAGACCTGTTTGTTTTTTAAATCATAAATTTATGATTCAAACCATGCTGGAAGTATTTTCATCAAGGTAACTGTACCACCACCACTGCTTAATTTACGAGGTGAAAAGCAGCATATATGGGTGGTGGTGATTCATAATTCTTTTTTATTATCTTCTTTGATGTCTAGCGATCTTCTCATCTTAAGAAGTAGAACTTCAAAAATAACATAATTCGTTTTTTTCTTTATATGAGAGAGAACTCTTTATATGGAGTACCCAAGATGCAAAATGGATAACTGGGGAAAACAAGAGATTTTGAACAAAGGGCAAAGTTTCTTATTTACACTTCGTCCGATAATCTCGACCACATGGAAAGGCTACAACACCCCCTCTCGAGCTGCACTGCTAGGGACATTGTGTTCCCTGGTGGTCTGCTCTCCACCGTTTCCTCATGTCAGCCTATCACGGCTACTTATCTCCCACGGTTCACATGACAAAATAAACTTAACATATCAATTCCTACTGGTTATAAAAATGTTGGTCTTGTGGGGACTGCCAAAAAAGCCCAAAATGGTATGCCCTATATTTCAAACATTTGACAGCATTAGCTTCGTCAGGCAAAACTGCAAAAATCTGACAACTTGACTGATCTGGAACTCAACTAGAAAGATATACAAGACTGACTGTTCAGGAGAAAGGTGAAAATGTTTTGATTCTCCAAGATCAAATTGCTGTTGAAATTTGAGCACCAACAATCACCACGAATTGAGTTTCTAGTCGGTGAGATGAAGAAAACACAATCTTTTTTTAGATTTTTGTACTTTAAAATTATGGACGTTAGCTTTTGGCAGGGACTAACAAAAATGCCCCAATATATTTACATGCGCATACACACACCTTTTACTAAGCTTAACTTAGTCTAGCACAAGGTCAAATGGGAGAGAGATAGACGAGTGAAAGATTGTGTTGCACCAAACTTCCAAGTTGAGAGGGCCTGTCTATAAATAATCCCATTATTTTACACGGATAATATGTTTATGTGGTTGTTAAGAAAGGAATATGGATTTCCTTGCTCACCAGGGAGGGAATAGGGGAGCGCCCATGTGTATAAATATGGAATCACCTGTATTATATGGGTTGCTAGGAGGGAGTCAAGTTGGCCGGTATATTGGCTATCAACTCTTTTCAGGTCGCCACCTATTTCTACAGAGAAGAGACCCCCTCTCTGTCTTTAGGATTGGACTTCTGAAGAAAGCAGTAAAAAGGGATTAGCTTGGTTTTATCACTAAATTTTGTGTGATCTCAACCTTTTTTTCGACAGATGAAAAGAAAAAGGGGTATGCTGATATAAAAGTTTTGTTCTGAAATGTCTTTGCAGAATTCATTTTCACAGTACAATACCTTCATTAATACTTCAAAGTTTACTACTATGTGGAAGCAGGATAGTGATCAAACATTATTTACAAAGGAGTTATATATATATATATATATATAAGCT
>VCCN01005280.1:1123209-1140088 GCA_006491835.1 Architeuthis dux | reverse complement strand
ACCAACTTGAAAACTGAAAGAAACCTATGTTGACAGTTTTGCCGACAGTTTCTAAAAAACGCAATGCACTGAGATGCAGTGAAGCCAAGTCAGCGAAGTTGAATTGCAAAACATTTATATCTCAACATCTGCAATAGATTTATTCATTAGGCTTGGTTTATGTGCAAGCAAGAACAAAATGAAGGAAAAGAATATATTGCAATGTTGATTAGATCAGAACTGCAATAAAATTAAACATTAGGCGTGAAAAGTTAAAAGAGAAGAGGAGACGAGCAGACTGTAATGAATATTTGCCAAGATTAGATATAACTTTGTGCTAGATTAATTTGAAGTACCTAGCAAAGAAACACACTATCAGCAGAAACCGTCACGGGAGTAATGTCTTTGGGCAGTATGCAGTGTTAAGGGTGATCAGCGAGATGTATCCAGCTATGAAATATATACACTATTAATCGTTTGCTATGAATGTTCCGTAATTTGTTATAAGGAGCATTGTGTCCTAATTTGAAATCGTACTTGAAAAAACTTAGGTAGACACCTTTGCTTTTAACCCTTTATGAGACAATTGACTATATATTATCACCTGAGGAGCCATCAGCCACATGCAAATATTGTAGCCTCAAAGACAACATATCCACACCAATGTGGTCTGCAAGCTTTGCAAAGTACACTTGTGCTTGAACAAAGGCAGAAACTGTTTTGAGGCATACCACACCCCATTAAATTAGCCTGTTTTTGGCCCACACAATAACATTTTAAAAATCAACCCGGAGGTGTTATTTTTTTTGTCAATATCAATTTTGTTGTATCTATTTATTATATTGAATGTTATTCTTTAATTCTATGTTTTATTTAACTTTCTACTTTCTACATTTTTGGGCGAGGCACCATATATGATCACCTCAGAGGGGGTTTTCAGAAATCTTGCAACTGAAAATATCTTGTAATTAGGTCTAGTTTAACATACAAAAAGGTTGTTTTGATATCTAGAATATTTTTAGGAGTGCCCTAGAAAGGGTTGAGGACTCAAAAACCTGCAATATTGGTGAATTATATCTCTATTTACATTGAATCTGCAAAAAAATACTATTATATTAGTAAATCTTTCACTTTTAGAAATATTCATTTATCATGTTTAAAAGAAAAACAAAAACAAAAAAACCCCACAGATCTGGTTAATCATTAAATAGAAACCTTCACGTGACCAACGCATTGTGATCACTAAAGACAGAATAAAAAAAAACAAAAAAAACAAAAAACGTTTTTTCTAGACATAAGGAGTAAATGCTGAAATGTCCAGCCCTCTAGCTCCATTGGTGCGGCTTGTGTGTGATACATACATAGCCAACCAGCCAGACCAACTTGAAAACTGAAGACACCTATGTTGACTGTTTTGGCTGACGGTTTCCAATGTCTTGTTGATAGATACACCATGTAGATATTGAAGAGTTATCTAATAATACACAAATGTACTGATAGCCAAAAATAAGATAATATATATATAATATAATAATGATACAAAATGTACTAATAGCTAACAGCATTGGTAAGAAGGTCGGGTTGCAATAAACCCCTAAGAGGGGAGGGCCGGCCTGCCAAAAATATCAACATTCAAATTCCTGGTTTTCACCTTGGCTTGAACATATTGACTTCCAGGGGGCAACAAATACGCAATTATCTCAGCTATCAAATCAACAGATATAGAAACAGATTCCAGCTGAGACAGTTGGTGTTCACTTCGTACTAATGCCCTTTGGGAAAGGCATGAATCCACACCTACCTCCAACTATGGGTAAATAGCAGAACAGACTGGGCTAGAAATGTTATGATATGCTGCCACGAAAGGGTCATCTCCAGGTCAAAACCTGTGCGGAAACTGAGGTGACACGGTCACCTTAGGAAATAGGTATATGCGTGGGTGTCCAAAACAGGATGTGGGGACCGGAAATGACACCTGCGTAGGCGTTCAAGAAACCTATAAAGCAGACCCGAACACAGAGCAGACGCGAACAGAAAACTCAGCACTCAAAGAAGAGACAGACATCAGTGGAGCCGGAAGGCCCAAGACTGCTGTCCCTGTTGGGGACAGACTGACGGTTCTCCTTATCTCTCTCCCACTCTTCATTCTCCGGCCGACAAAGATGTAAGCGATGAAATAAAAATGTCTCATATTTTTACAACCAGTTTTTGAGTCCTTCCTTCCTTCCTTTCTCGCCAAGTCCAGGACATTCACCCCACTATACAACAGAAAGCCTTGGTCAGCAACTAGTTTAGAAGATGGACAACTCTGATTGCAAAAGAGGGGGGGCCTAATACAGACTGGTTCCACTTCTTCCAATAGGTCTGATTAGTCCTTGCTGCTTGGTGTAACGAAATGCACTCTGTGTTCGTGACAAAAAAGCCCATATCTTATTACCGGGGCTAGGAATTTGTGTTAAACTGTGTATATGACAAAATGGACAGATCGTATTACCGGTGGCCATTTAAAGGGGCTCAGATTTGAAAATAGGAAGGACTTGAGATCTGAATTACTACTAAGAAAATCAAGGGTTCTCCCTCGCCTCTGACTGCCGGATTCAAATCTAAAACTGCTAACAGCTTCTAACCGGCTCTCTCCTCCCTCAACCCTGACGGGCAGGGGGCCTCTTTGTGCGACCTGTACTAACGGCTTCAGATCTCAACTCCTTCCTATTTTCAAATCTGGGCCCCTTTAAATGGCCACCGGTAATACAATCTGTCCATTTTGTCACGTACGCAGTTTTATACAAATTCCTAGCCCCGGTAATAAGATATGGGCTTTTTTGTTATGTACGCACAAACACAGAGTGCATTTCGTTACACTGGTACCATGTAATCTAGTGCAACCTGTCACATGGTACTTGGAGAGGAGATGGGCGCTGCCTAGTAACACCCATTGCCCTGAGAAATGCCATGAAGGTGAAGTACTCAACATGGCACCCCATCGATCTACTTGAACTGGAACTGATATTGGTAGAAAGGTTGGTCTGCACCAATCTCTTAAGTGGGGAGGGCCTACCCTGCTTAGAATATCAACATTCAAATTCCATGTTTTCACCTGTGCTTGAACATAAGACTTCTAGGAGGCAACAAAATATGCACCTATCACAACCATCAATCAGCACAGATACAGAAACAAGCTGATAAGATGGCATGAACAGAGTTTCCATATCTCAGTAAATAACTATCCATGACCAGACTAAGTTTAGTCTGGCATAAGGCCACAAATGTGAGGCACCCGTGGAAGATCAAACTAATTACAATGGTCTGCCAGACTAGCTTGCTAAACAATGCTCTACAGCAGGGCTCAACAAACTATGGCCTGAGGCCTCATTTCATCCAGCCTGCAAACTTCATTGAATATGATGTTTATGATAATTATTACTATAAGATGGAAAATATTGAAGTAATTACAAAACACTGTTTCCAAATCCTTGAAGGATCATTGCTTAATTTTTTTTTTAGTCACCTTGGCCTGCAAGACATAAAGACATTTCTAATCTGGTCGACCGCCAAAAAAGTTTGCCAACCCCAGCTTTACAGCGTGGATCAATTGAGTGATTGAATTGTCTGACTTAATACTCAAATTGGATTTTTATTCCAAATGTTAGATTACAATTTAACTGTAATTACTTTTAATTTTAACGCTATTAAAAAAGGTACTAGTTGTAGCAATATGACCCCTATAGATAGATAGATAGAATAAGTTTAAATGTGTATATTCAAAATCATGCAATGTGTATATATAATCAGGATTCAGTCTGTAATTTCTTTGTTATTTTAACAAAACAAAACCTTCATTTGAATAACATTTTCTTACTTTTCGATTTCATCCAAATAAAAACAATTCATTTTGTTTACCATTTGTCAATATAGCACTCATCCTAATTCCTGGCCTAACAAACACATTTCATATACACACTGCATGATTTTGAATATACGCATTTAAACTTATTCTATCTATAGGGGTCATATTGCTACACTAGTAAATACCTATTGCTTTGTTAAAGGTATGCCTAAAACTGTGCTCTGTGTCAGTATGTTTACACAGCAATTTGAAAAGTTAACAAAGTATTGCTAACTAAAATTCTTGTATTCGTTTTGGGTAAAAAATGAAATTGACACATCAGCAACAGTAGTTATATTATCAACAGCCAGTGAACGAACACATGTACACACACAGCAGAACAGCCATTTTGTGTTGGCATTACCCCTTCTTTCTGTTTGTTATGTCACAGACGGACTGACAGTTCACAAATTATAATATAGACTTACTAAGCTAATCTTAGTACAGAACAAAGCCAGAAGCTTGGGGGCGCCTAATGTTAAGAATGGTCGAAAGTCGTTTTTATTCTTAAAATAATGTTGAACTCTTCTTCACTATGACTGACAACTTAGACACTGTTTCTACAATTAATATAGCAGAATTTATTACCAAGTAAATAAAACTGAATAATTGTTTTGACATCATTCACCAAAAAACAAAAAACAAAAAAAAAAACAAAAAAAAAACTCAAAAAATGCAAACCACCATTTACTTTTTTTTTGTTGAGTGAAAAGAAATGTAAAACACAAACTACTCTTGGCTTTGACATACATAAACCTATGGTGGTGCTTAACCAGCATATAGAGGCTCCAAGAAGTTTAATTTTTTTATTAAAAAGTATAATTAAACAACATTTTCATCCAAAATTAACACAATAATTAAATTAAATGCATGTCTTTAGCAGATTGTGCAACATGAACTTGTCAGTCTGGTGCGTCAGATGCACTTTTTCTGTTGTTCCTTGCTGAGCTCATGGAGAGCGCAAACTGATAAAGACATGCATTTAATTCAATTATTGCTGTATTTTCTGATGAATATGTTGTTTAATTATACTTTTTAATAAAAAAAATTATACTTTTTGGAGTGTCTGTATGACTTTTGTAAGCCTCTATATGCTGGTTAAACACTGCCATAGGTTTATGTATGTCAAAGCAAAGATTACCAAACTTTTAACAAAGTGATTTACAAATTTTTAGTGATCATTGAAGTTCTATGGCTAACTTAATAAAATTTCCGTTTTATTGTGATTGATAGCAACTCTTCTATCTGTGAGTCAGGGCTTTTATCTTGCAATGGATAACTATTATTCCTCGCCACCTGTCGCAGCTAATGGGTTAAAGATTATTTTAGCAGATTATACTTTACTTCATGTGCGGCTGATTGCAATGACAAGAGGATATTTCCAGGTGACCAGGGAAAAAGTCACAACTTTAACTTCAGGCTAAGAAAAAAAGTCACATTTGATTTATAAGTGATATTTTAATAAAATAAATGTTCATGATAAAAGTCATTTAGTTTAAAGTAATAAAATAAGTAATATTTTTAAGACATATATGTAATATAGAAGTGCCTGTCCATCTATCTGTGTCTATGGTTGTTGGGGTTAGGATTAGGGTTAGGGGTTTGTTTTATTAGTTATTACCTTTCTTTGACTAAAGTATTGAATAAAACGTGATTCTTTTGCAAATCTGAAATGACATACATTGTGTTGTCAGTGTGTACAAGACATGTATTGTCAGTTAAAAAGTGTCCTAAAATATCACTTTACGACTACAAATTAAATGACTTTTATCGTCAGCATTTAAAATATTACTCATTTCTTTTATTACTAAATTAAATGTGACTTTTTCCTATGACTTCTTTCTTATAATTGAAAATTGCCAAATTAACTATAAAAACTTAAGATCAAAGTTACAAATGTTAAAGAGTATTTCAGCAGATTATACTTTAACATCATTGCAACTGTATGCCGTGGTAGCGGCATATTTCCCTAGCTAAGGTCCCCGACAAATTACGGTATCGTTATTTCTTTATTCCCAAAGTGCCGGCCTCTTAAACTCTGGATGAAGTAGTGGCTCGTATTGTAAACATGTAGATAAAGCAAACTAAGGCTAGTTCGATACTGAAAAACAATCGCCTATACAAAATTATTATACCTCATTATTTGTGCATAGTCTTCAAAATAAAATTAAAATGGAAGACCCGAGAATATCTACCTAAAATGACACCTTTCCTCTCGCTTGACAACTCTTCTTTGCAAAAAACCAAGTATGCTTTCTTTAATAGTGGTAGTAGTAACACAAAAACAGCGTGTTTTTTTGTGTTTTTCAAGTTATCTAGGTAACATTTGTAAAAATAGAAGCACATTATGACTTTGTTCAGATTGATTTATTTAAAATCCACTTTAAATACCAAATTCTACCCACCAACAAGTTACAGGAATGTACAAAAAGTGTTTAAGAACAACTTCAATTCAACAGGAAGGAAGACACTTCACCCTTATTCGAAAGTGCAAACACAACAACTTTCCCCAAGGAAGAGGCAAACGAATCAAGATTTTTTTTAAACCTTTTATTATTGAATAAATAAATACCTTAACGAATTACAATTACGTTAATTAAAATTATTTATTGCTAGTGGTATTAAAATTTAATTACTTGAAGAAATAAAATAAGAAAAACTTGACTACCTCGTAGTTTAGCGTCCCAAATTATCACGGTTGTTGTGAGGGAACTCGCGACGCTCAGTTACAACAAAATACTAAGATATCAAATCTAATAAAAACAAACCGTAAAAAAATAGAAAAGAAGGACCTTCAACAGTACTCAGCAGATATCAAATCTAATAAAAAGCAAAGTGTAAAAAAAAATCCACAAGCAAAATAAAAGTAAACACTCCAGCTATTTTTAGAGTGAGAGAGGGGTGCGTTCGTACGTTTAAGTCGGGGGGAGAAAGCACACTATATTTTTGTTTATTTTGAGAGCTGGTAGGTTTTCTTTCGAAATTGTATGAATAAAAATAGCAGTAAAAAAATGTTTTTAAAAATTAGATTTGATATGTTTTACAGTTTAGTTAGTATTGTTATAACTGACAGAGTGCCTTCACAACATTGATAATTTGGGACGCTAAACTAGGAGACCTCCAAAAGAAATGAGCACAAAAGCTGACCTAGACAAAAAAAAAATTTTAATTCAAGTATAGATTTAAAAATAAGATATTCCAAAAAGATAAACTTTTAACTACATTTAATATAAAAATACAAATAAATCAGCACTAAATAATGCTACGTAATTTCAGAATAGTAAGTTCTAAGTTGATGTGATCTAAAAATGTCTTAGTCATCAAAATTTGTGAATCACAACACCTAATTTTGTTTGCTTAAAATTACAATCAATAATAAACCATTAAGTTTTAAAAATCAAAGGAGTAATTCTAATGCATTATGAATTGTTATTTTGATTTTTAAATCTTTCTTTTTTAGATTTGTAAACTTATTTTCGACAAAGACAACAGAACATCGTGATTCTGTGGACGTGGTAATTAATTGCAACATAAAGTTCTAAGAAGACATTCTTTATTGGTCGAAAGATTCTTATATATAAATCAACATAGATCAACATATAGCACATATATTGTTGATTATTGGAAGCTGGTCAATGAAAACTGATGGATGCCAGTTCAATGTTTATTTTAGAAAAGAAAGAAATATGTACTTTCGAATTCAAAAACCATTGGAGAAATTCTTTGAAGACTAGACTGAAAATAACCACGCAACATTGAACGGGAAAAATCAATTTAAAAGTTTTATAATTGAAAAGATGACAATTTTTAAAGTTGAAAGCTAATTTTTATTTATTTCTTAAATAAAATCTTTTATATTTTTCAGAATTAACGTCCTTTTGATTTAAATATCCAAAAGTTCTGTCACATTTGCATTATTTTGATTCCATGGAACCATATGTGTTGACTGTTGAAGCTAGAGTCGTCGTGGGTAGAATTCAATTTTACGACACTTACACGTACAAAGATGAAAAACTTTTTATAAAACACCGAATTTGATATCAAGTTTAATTAATTCAATTTAAAAGATATCTTCATTAACTAAGTTTTCCTTTTAAACCGTAAAATAAAACATTTGGCGGAGTTTAAGAAAATGGTAAAGAAAGTTGTCAAAAAAAAAAAACTTATTTCAGATAAACTACCCCTTAAAAGTAAAAAAGTTCTCGATATCCAAAGTATTTAATCTCTGATCATCTTTCAGAGGCATTTCCAATTTTTTTATCAGGTTTAGAAAAATGTACAAAAAATGTTTGCAAAACCGGAAAAAAGGCCACGTACATCCGATTTTGTTTGTCAGTAAAACATATGAGACAAAATCTTGGTACATTTTCATTATCGATCTGATATTTGTGGGTTCGAAATTGATTGTCCACAAGGAATCTATTTCTCTTTTTTTTTAAATTTCACAAAGATAACTTAGAAATGTTTAAAAGGAAAAAAAAGTAAGAAGGGGCAATTTCTCAAGAAAAAAAAGAAAATCAACAAAACGGAAGAAGTTTAGAGATCATTAAAATAAACACTTGCATTTAATTTCTTTTTAAAAGTTCGTAAAAGTTTTACGAATATTAAAACATTCTGGAAAAAAAGCTGAGTAATGCAATAAATTTTAATTTAAAGTAATTTACATTTGATATGCGATTAAACTTATTTGTTAAGATGGGAATAAATCGAAAATTCGAAAAGGATAATATTTCACAAGTAATTTTTTGTACTTTCAATCCATAAGACCTTAATTACCCCCGGAAATTTGTCAGTTTTGAGAAAAATTAATTTTTTAAGCTTTTAGGGTCGGGGGGAGAGGGGGGGGTTCTATTTACAATGTATAATCCTAAACTGGACCGTTGGTTTCCGTCCGGCGTACGGACGTGCAGCTTCGAAGTATTACGTTACGAATATAAAAGTGTTTGGAATAATAAAAGCTGGGTTAGTAGAATGCTATTTTAACTTAAAGTAATTTACATTTGCTGTGTGAGTAAACTAAAACTAAAGTCTTTACGAAAAAGGGGGTATTCCCCCACTTACCTTATAATGACAGAACTGTAGAAAATCATAAGGTTTTCGAGTTTCGAAGTCTTCTTCGATGGTTCGGGTGGCCAGGACATCAGGCCTGTTACCAAAGTGATTTTGTTTACATTTCCGAATACAGTTCGATCTTTTGAGAATCCTGAAGAAGATTTGCATTTCTGACATTCGAGGTTTAGTACTGAGTGCCCCATCATCAAAAGAGGATTTCTTGCGACACTCACGTTTACAGGTGATCAAAGTGCTTCGATAGACCCGGTAGTCTGTTAGGGCCCCATTCAGGTGGGTAAGGCATTCGAACCAGCGTTGGCGGGCGTAGGCCTCGACCCCTTTATTATACAACAGATCGTATGTGTCCACGATCGATGAGACAAAACCGTCCCCAGCCGAAACCACAGGAGCGTTTAGACTGACCATTAAGGCCAGAACTAAAGCCATTGTGGTCAATGAAGATATAGAATACATATTTTTACCACATCGCCCTTCGAAGGAACACTTAGACGACGTGACGGTCGGGTGCAAGAGAGAAGTTTCGATGATGTTGTTAATTGTACAACTTTGCGAGAGACTATTACGACTGCAAATATTACTTTCACCTCGGCTGCTATTAAATCCCGAAATAATAGCAGATCTTAAAATAGTCTTATGAGTTTTTGCGTTATTTCTGCTGGTTTTAACGTGGGAATGATGAAGGCAGGGAGATTTCGTCCAGCTCTTCACGTTCACAGCCATGTATTCTCCCGAGTCCCAACAAGTGAAACTACCCAGGAAATGCTGTGCTAATCAAATCAGCCGGTGAATATGTTGGTATGGTATGGATGATATGGGGGGTGAGCACTGAGCAGGCCAACTTAGAGAGGGGACGGAAAGAAAAGAAAGTATGGACGGTTGTGTTAAAGTAGGAGGCTGTGGTGAGAATCTGCTCACAAAAGTCTGTGTGTGTAGACATACGAGTCAAGATGCGTGTGTGATATACATATTTGCGCGCCTGAGGCAGAAACAAAACTGACTAATAGTGTGGAGGTTGGAGGGCGATAAGTAGCGAACAAGTTCGAGTAAGTGGAGAGAAAAATTAATAAACAAAAACAATAGAGAAGTAGTTCTTGGTGGGGTGGCACTTGCGTAGAAGTCGTAAAAACTTAAGTGGGGAAAGAGTTAAGAAGAGGGAAAGGAGCAAGGGAAAACCCCACTTTCTTTAAAAACTCAAAATAATCTTTATTACCCCACTCACGACTCAGTACAGGCCTCCTCCGTTATAACGCGGTTCATTTTATAGCGCGATTTACAACGAGGGTGGATGGTGGACCCTACAATAGCTAAATCTAGCTCCAATAGCTAAATCTTATTATTTAGTTGTAAGGCGGTTGGCTTTCTTGGACAGTGGACACCAACACCCGCGTTATAACGCCAGTATTTCAACAAGTCTTTTTAAAAAAATCTTTCCATCATCAGGTGATTGCCTTTTTTCTTCTTCAAGCCAAAGTTTATAGGGTTTATGTCAAGGACTCTCTCAGAACTTGAATACCTACAAACGCAACTGCTGGCAAATAATGACGTATCATCAGTACTAATTGAATATGTGACGTTGCATACATTTTCTATTTACAATGTAACTATAATGCTAAAAACTGGGCCGTTACTTTTCGTCCAACGTACGGAAGTGCAGATTCGAAGTATTACGTTACGAATATGAAAGAGTCTGGAATTGGAATAATAAAAGCTGAATTAGAGTAATGCTATACATTTTAACTTAAAGTAATTTACATCTGCTAAATCTATCTTTAGTCTGCGAACAATAAAACTGAGAAAAATAGAGCAGAAGTATCATTTTTTTGTAGTGGCCACAAACGAAAAAAATGTTATAGCTAAAATGTAATCTCACTAAACTCAGTGTTGCCAACTCAAAAAATATTTTCGCGCTAGTTTGACTGCCGAAAAGCGCTAATTTTTTTTAAATAGCCAGTAATGGCCACAAACCATCAAAAAGACGATATAAATGGTCAAAAATAGCCGGAAAACGCGCTAGTTTAACGCTTTTTGCACTGCCAAACCAAGAAACGCGCTAAATCTAGCGCGAAACGCGCTAAATTGGCAACACTGTTCACACCTGCCAAATTCAGTAAAGTAAAAATCAGGAGAATCATTCGGGCACATGAAGTACGCGAGTAAACCAGCTGGGGACGCAGTGACCCCTCCCCGGGTGTTTGATTTTTGGCCTTTCTGAACGCTTGGAAATAGCATTTTCAGCACTAAATTCTGATACAAAACATACACAACACAACACGAATCATTGCAATTTTTTCTTTAAACTAAGGTCAGCGTATCGAAGTGAAAATAAAAATATCAGAATCTCACCACTCTCTCTTGATAAGACAACTCTTTTTTTAACGCAACATATAAATCGAGAGAGAAGAACTCAGTTAAACTATATTTTTGTTCAAGAAAAATATAAATGCCTTGTATACGACCCTACCTGACCATTGTATACTTAAATAAGAAAATGGCCAAAGGCGTTTTAGACGGAAACGCGCTAATTTAGCGCTTTTTGCACTGCCAAAACAAGAAACGCGCTAAATCTAGCGCGAAACGAAATTGGCACCACTGTTTCCACTATGCATTCTTGCTGGTCTATTAATATAAACAACATTTGAACCATTATTAAAAAGTATTTTGTCCCCAAAGGATAATCTAATAGTTCTCATTGTTTAGTAGTGTAATCCGAAGTTTATTTAGGTAATACTCCTATAATGGAAACAAAAACAATTAAATTAACTAAAACAAAAATAAGCTGTGTGATTATTGTTTCATTTATTTATTTTCTTTGGCCGGCAAAACATATAAACATTTCTAATCAGACTCCCGCATTTTGAAGCCAAGTAAGTGCTGTCACCCCCCGCATGTAATGAATTTGTACGAATCTCCCGCATTGGAAAAGAATACGCCTGTAAAAAATGTTTTCCCTCCTATTTACAGACCAGCATTTTGTTGATTATCTTGGTTTAAAATTACGTTGAGATAGGTTTTCAGTACACTGAAATTAGATGTTTTAGAGCTTGTAGAATTGAAAAAATGTCCCCTCCCCCATTTTTTAGGAAATCTCCCTCCTGAGAATTTCTAAACCTTGGTAGGTATGCAAAAGGTTTGCCGACCCCTGTCGTAGACTATTGCAACTGCGCTGTAGTAAGTTCGATCCTCACTTGCAATGCCGGACCAAGTTACCGGCAACATGGGCAGTCGCCCAGGGCGTCAAGTGCTGGGGGGGGGGGGGCGCCTGTCATGTGTCTGAGACTTTGCAAATACAAATGGAAAAAAAATGAATAAATTAAACAGAATAAAAACAGGTCTGGTTAGTCCCTCAAGAAACCGTCACATGACCAACGTCTTTTGGCAGCTTGTCGTGTTGGAGGTGATCAATTTAAAAAATGGAAAAAGGGGTAATCAATGAATAAGTTACTTTTCTTGCGTTTTGTTGGGCGTTGATCACTAAAAACTTCTGAATTAAAAAAAAACAAGCGTGGACACAAACTAAGAGATCAATTTAGCATACACTTCCATTGTAAATTGAACCCCCCTATCAAAAACCCATTTTGAGGGGGAATTTTTAAAAAAAACAGACAAAAGAACTGTTTTTTCTAGACAGGAGTAAATGTTTAAATTTTCAGCCCTCTGGCTCCATTGGTGCGGCCTGTACCCATGATACATACATAGCCAGCCAGACCAACTTAAAAACTGAAGAAAAAAACTATGTTGACAGTTTTGGTTGACGGTTTCTTATAAAAGGGTAGATGAAAAAAGTGACAAAAAGGAAATTGTGGGTTCTCCATGAATAAAACAGGAAAATCTAACTCTGGATTTTGGCATAGGTTTCGCCCTTTATTGGCCAGTGATCACAAAAAAACAAGCGTGAATGCTCCAGGACACAAACTAAGGGATCAATTTAGCATAAACTTACATTGCAAATTGAACCCCCACTAAAAACCTATTTAGGTTGGGCGGATTTAAAAAAAAATTTCTAGACGTAATAAGGAGCAAATGTTTAAATTTTCGGCACTCTAGCTCCAATGCTGCTGCTTGTACGCGTGATACACACATAGCCAGTCAGTCGGTTTCTAACAGTCAAAATAAGAAGATTCCTTGATGTGAAGTCAGATTTTTCAGGAATATCTGACAGTTAGGTACTTTATGTTGTAATACAGTTTTTATTCCTATATATATGTTTTTCTCAATGTAATACATGAATAAATAAGATAATACTATACTTTAAAGAGGGCCGAAGTTCAGCTAGCCCGGGACACCAAGGACCGGCCCTGTTGCTAGGTACCCGACGCCTAGCTGTAGAGCAGTGTTTCTCAGCCTTTTTCAGCCGAACGCCCCCCTATGACACCTAGCTACATGTCAACGCCCCCCACCACCCGTAGTTCAAATATGAGAAGTAAACACAATGATTTCTTCCACCTTACAAATGAATGGATTCATAACCCAGACAGAAATATTCATATCAATCCGATCTTCAAAGCGCTTCTCAAAATCATTTTTCAGTGATTTCAGATACATACCGTATTCTTTGTTTGAAAAAAACAGCAAGGGAGATAATTTTAAATGTTTATCCATAGAATAATAGTAACACTACAGGGTATTAAGAAAAATAATTTGCCACTTGCCAGTTACTTGTATAGAAGAAATGGTTGGCGAATTTAGCATTTAATAACGGCCTAATGCTAATTCCTTCTCGTTTGTAAGCAGATACTACTAAACAACAGCCATTTGTAAATCAGAATTATAGATATTTATGGAATCTCCATAACGCCCCCTCTAGAAGTCAAACGCCACCTTAAAGCCCTTAGTCACCTCAACGCTCTCTTGAAATGAACCAACGCCCCCAAGGGGGGCGCTAGCACCCACGTTGAGAACCACCACTGTAGAGAAACGTTTATTGGTTAGCCTTCTGAGAGATCTTTCGTTTTTATTTCGGTAAATTCTAAAAAATAAGGGTAGCAAATTACAAACATTCATTGATTGACAATAAATTATTTACGGCAAATAATAGTGACTAAATGAAATTCATAAACAAACAGACCGGTCAAGTCTCCCGCATTTTGCGTAAAAAAACCCGCAATATGCTTTATTCCCACTCTCCTCAACGATTTTTGTTGAAACCTGTTTTCTGCCGCATTTTTGTTTGAGAAAGATTTCAGGACAGCTTGTCATCCCCATGCCTCTATTTCAATGTTGTGAAGTACTTGAAATGTTCCCACTTGGCCTGCGTGCCCCCTGCTCTTTCAAAGAAAATTTTGCAAGCAAAGGGGTGCTTGCCCTCATAAGCGTTTTAAGTATACAATGGTCAGGTAGGGTCGTACACTTGGCATTTATATTTTTCTTGAACAAAAATATAGTTTAACTGTGTTCTTCTCTCTCGATTTATATGTTGCGTTAAAAAAAGAATTGTCTTATCAAGAGAGAGATTCTGATATTTTTATTTTCACTTCGATACGCCGACCTTGGTTTAAAGAAGAAATTGCAATGATTCGTGTTGTGTTGTGTATGTTTTGTATCAGAATTTAGTGCTGAAAATGCTATTTCCAAGCGTTCACAAGGGCCAAAAATCAAACACCCGGGGGAGTGGTCACAGCGTCCCCAGACTCCCCCAGACTCCCCAGCTGGTTTACTCGCGTACTTCGTGTGCCCGAATGATTCTCCTGCTTTTTACTTTACTGAAGTGGGCAGGTCTGAACAGTGTTGCCAATTCAGCGCGTTTCGCGCTAGATTTAGCGAGGTTCTTGTTTTGGCAGTACAACAAGCGCTAAATTAGCGCATTTTCCCCATTTTCTGGCTATTTTTAACCATTTTTAGCATCTTTTTGTTGGTTTTTGGCCATTTCTGACTATTTTAAAAAGTTTAGCGCTTTTGGGGTTTTTTTGAGTTGGCAACACTGGGTCTGAACAAATTGTCAGCAAAACCTCTACCAAAGAAATCTGTGCATCTTTGCTTAAGTTGGGGGAGTGGCAGAGGGCTTGATTTGCCAGAGATTTTATACGGTTTTGCACGAATTACACTGATTTTCCTGAAATTTAACACTGTTTTGCCCGAATTTGGAGTCGCAGTTGCCCCCCCGTCTCCATGGCTCGTACGCCTATAGATATGTGTCCCATAAGCCGTTCGACGTGACGTGCATGTTTTTCGGTACTTAGTTTTTAATGCTGGGCCAGTTGCAATCAATGGTGGTATTAGCACTAATAGAAATTGGAGCCCAAGGACGACCTATACATACTATGAAATAACACGACAACGGGAATGAAAACCATTTTTAGTAAAGTTCTACATGATTCATCCGTTAACCATGTCGAAAGAAAATAGAAACAAGTTTCTTTTCGCCAGTAATTGTTTGAGCTTTTAATCCGTTAGACCCTAACTATCTTCCTAGAAGTTGTTAGTTTAAAAAGAAATGTTTTTAAAAGTTTTACAAGGGGGGTTCTATTTACACTGTAACTGTGTGGAAGAAACCTAGATACCAATCTTCACAATGGAAGAAACAGCATGCTTCAATGCCTCACTTCCATACAATGGACGGAAAGTAACAGTTTCGTTTACCATACAGTTACATTGTAAATAGAATCCCCCTCGTAAAACCTTAAAAAACATTTTTTTCTAAAAACAACTTCTAGGAAGATTGTTAGGGTCTAACGGATTAAAAGCACAACAAATGGTTAACGGATGTAGATCTTTACCAAAAGTTGTTTCTATTTTTGTTTCGACTTGATTAGCGGATGTAGATCTTTATCAAAAATTGTTTCTATTTTTTTTCGACTTGATTAACGGATGTAGATCTTTACCAAAAATTGTTTCTATTTCTTTTTCGATTTGGTTAACGGGTGTAGATCTTTACCGAATTCTTTTTTTAAATACGTAATTCGTTGCCTTTATTTTTATTTTTTTGAATTTACTGACATGAAACAAAAGATCATTACGACTGTTTAGTGAGTTAGATTCTCACTGGGTGCCTCACACTTTGGGGTTTGTCGTCGTACTAACCTAATCAATGATGCCTCGCTAAAGTGCAATGGTTAGCAAAGCAAGCTAGTCTCACAAACCATTACTTTTATAGCGAGTTCGATTCTAACCAGGCACCCCACACTTGTGGCCTTGTGTTAGACTAAGTTAAGCTTAAATATTGACAATATCTCGCTGTGGAGTAATGGTTAGCTAGCTAGCATGATTGACCATCACTACTGTAGCGAGTTTGTTCATAAGTGCTCCATACTCGTTGCATTGTGCTAGACCGTTGTTTCTCAACCTTTTTCAGCCTAATGCTCCCAGTGTTACCAATTTAGCGCGTTTCGCGCTAGATTTAGCGCGTTTCTTGTTTTGGTCATTTTCTGTCTATTTTGACCATTTTTAGCGTCTTTTTGGTGGTTTCTGGCCATTTCAGGCTATTTAAAAAAATTTAGCGCTTTCGACAGTCAAACTAGCGCGAAAATATATTTTGAGTTGGCATCACCTAGTTACCTGTCAACGCCCACTGTAGTTTAAATATGATAAGTACTCAACACAGATTTTCTTTAGAGACACTAGCTGACAATACCCGCTCCCGGGCGATTATTACCAGCTATATGGAGCCTATGGCCACAAGACATCCAGTTAAGTGATGATTTAATGTTTTACGATCATGGGCTCTATATATCTGGGGATACCGCCCAGGAGGGCGGGTGTTTTCAGCTAGTATAATGAATGTAAAAAACAATTGAATAGTAATTTCGACTTGTTAAACAATACGCCCTTGTTTGATTTTAGTTATGAAAACAAAAAAACAATTGTCTTTTGTTTTCTGTTGGTTAAAACACAATTTTCTATTGCTCAACATTATATCTGTTAATATGTTTTTAAGGAAAATAAAACGTCGATTGAATGTTAATAAAAATTGAAGGTAATTAAAATTTGGTGTTGTTTTAAAGTAAA
>VCCN01005280.1:1104082-1114154 GCA_006491835.1 Architeuthis dux | reverse complement strand
CCAAGCTGAGACACAGTCAGCTGAGGGTTGTGTGGTCTTGCACTGTCATTGAGCATTTCATTCATATCATGTGAGACCCATTTCCCCTAATTTTTAAACGTTCCTGTTGCCATAAGATGACGTGATATGATCGCTGTTAAAGTCCCAAAGTCTCCAGAAAGTACTCGAACCGTTGTTCGAGGGTCGTTGGCCTCTGCTGTCGATAATTCTCATTCATTTAGAAAAGGTTTGGGACTCCCTGGAGGTTTATTATTGGTATCCATATTTACAGACCGAACGCTGAACAGTTCACTCTGTAGTAGCAGTGTTGCCAACTCAAAAAATATTTTCGCGCTAGCTTGACTGACAAAAAGCGCTAAACTTTTTTAAATAGCCAGAAATGGCCAAAAACCACCAAAAAGACGCTAGAAATGGTAAAAATAGCCAGGAAATGGTAAAAAAAAGGCCAGAATGTTTTAGGCGGAAACGCGCTAATTTAGCGCTTTTTGCACTTCCAAAACAAAAAGGCGCTAAATCTAGCGCGAAACGCGCTAAATTGGCTACATTGGCATTGGTATCCATATTTACAGTCATCATTTGTGTGATGCACCTCCGCCGAGTCAAAATGCTTAAATGAATCTCCCACTGCCAGTTACTTGAACGTCTTACTTTTAAGAGAGGAAGTCGGGCTCTGATTGGTTGATTATTATTTTAATGTTGCTATTTGAAATTTTCTAACAGTTCTAATATTTTTCGGAGGGAAAATTCGTATAAGAAAATGGGCGCGAAATCCATCACTCCAAATGCCTTGTTGACGTTATTAGCATCTTGAACAGCATTACGTCCAAATTTGAAATCGTACTTGGGTAGACACCATTGCTGCTGTTCAAAAACCTCCAATAATAACGAATTAATTATTTACGTTGAATCTGCAAAAAAATACTTTTACATTAGTAAATCTTTCACTTTTAGCATTATTCTCAACTTTATTCTCCCACGCCGTCAAAGAATGGCGGTCATATTTGAATAATTTTGCAATTGCATTGTACTTATAAAATATCAAAAAACATTATGTTTCTATGCATTTTCTTGTTTATGTTCAACCAGAATGAACCCGGATTTTTTTACGCATTTACAAATGTTACAGACAAAAAACATAGGCGATCTATGATAATTTTGGAATTTTAAAAACACTTTTTAGGCCACTTTTCGACCCTTTTCTTCTTTTTAAAGCTCCAATTGACACACCATTTTTCTAGATTTCTGACAGCTCTAATTCACACCTAATATTAAAAAATGTCTAACGTGTTTTTGCAGAAGTCCTAATACATTTGTTGGGATACAGGAGAGTGTGTGTCACCATTTGTTGGGGAAGATGCCGGCTTACAAATTGGTGTCTGACATGCTCAATAATAAAATAAATAAATAAAATAAGTGTGTAGGTTCAAGAGGAAATTCAACAAGGCATGAATAACAATTTACAGGTTTTATTCAGTTAAATTAACAACAAATAAAATATTGTTCAAAGGGAGGAAAAAGGTAGTGTGTATGTTGGAATTAAAAGTACAATGTGCGTAGCAATTGTAATAGTGGGTGTGTATAGATATATGTGTGTATCTATGAAGAGAACAATCCACAAGTGTGTGTGTGCTATGTATATCACCAGGTTCACATATGTGTATGCGTATATCACCAGGCTCACATTCGTGTATGCATTATGTCTATAACCAAGTGTGGGAACAGTTCATGATGTGTATGCGTAAATGAGAAGTTAGTAGTAATCTCACTTGCTGTGGCAGGGTGAAGAGAAGCTAGTAGAAGGAGAATGATATTGAATGTCTATTCATGCGTTGGTGCGGATGATGAAACGAGAGTGGTAAGCTTGTCTGTGTTGGTTGAAACAACTAGACTCTCTATGAAAACTGTCTCCCTGTTCTCTTAGGAAAAAACAAACTCTTTGAAGTGTGATGCACCTCTGACGAGTCAAAGTACTTAAATGAATCTCCCACTGCCAGTTACTCGAACGTCTTACTTTTAAGAGAACAAAATCGGCTCCTGGCGATGGTTCAGGAAGTCGGGTTCTGATTGGTTGATTATTATTTTAATGTAGCTATTTGAAATTTTCCAACAGTTAATACTTTTTGGGTGGAAAATTCGTATAAGAAAATGGGCGCGAAATTCTTTTTCTGCACAGAATTGTTCACTTAGGTTTAAGAGGCCCTACACATTGAAGATGGCTGCCACGCATATAGACACTTCAAATACTGCAAATATGTGTATGTGTGTGTGCTTGTACATGCATGCATGTGTGCGCTTGTGCGTGTATGTATGTTTTAGCTATCATCTACAAGGTTTTAATTTATGTATGTTATGTATGTAGGTCCCGCCTCCTAGAAAGCTACTCTGCGGCCGCGCCAACTCAACCGTTATGTATATCTTCCCTCCTCTTTTCAAACCTTAAAACCCAATTATTCAACTGAAATTACAAACAGAATTCTTTGTGTGGTGATATAAAAAAAATGTCTATGTCATTAAAAAAAACCCAGAAAAACTTGAAAATTCCGTCAATTTCACTTCCCCCCTTCTCTCGCACACGCACGCCCACACAAGTACGCGTAATAAGTACTTCTGATCTGCTCTATGGCTGAACTATTAATTTGTGTATTTCCCACCGGAGCCCGCGGTCGGTGTTCGAGCCCAGGTAAAACGGCAGGATTTTGAATGCTGATTTTCAAGACAATTTTTTTTCTTTCTGGTTGAAAAAGTGACGCATCACAATATTCCGACCTCTGTTCCCACCGTTTGACCTTTCACCACACTAATAAGCTCAGCTTATTAAATACAGGTATCCTCCCCCTTTTCAAAAACAGCGGTCAGCATTTGTTTTGCAGCGCGCTGTTAAAGAGGCAGCGCGCACCTTCCTCCGCTCTCACGTCTATGCCCCCGTCTCACGTACCTCCCACCACCACAACCTCCGACGACTCAGTCTAACATACCATCTTCATCATTTTGGGGGTCGGGAACGCTCAAAAAAATGTTTTGATATAAATCAATCGCAATTGCTTCTTCGCTTTACGCGATTTCGGCATACGAAAGGTTTTTATAGGAACGCTATACTTTTGGTGAAAATGGTGATGATGGTATATCGTTTAGGGTGGTGAAATCTCTTTCAAATTTAAATGGCAGCCGACATACAGTGTCGCCCATAAATAAGTACACCCCTACCATTTTTTTGTATAGAAAGTTCTTCTAACCTAAACATAGCAGGATTTTATTATTTCTAGTGGAACATCACGCAATCAACACGGATATTATCATGTATTATTTATGACCAAACTCTACAGCATTGAAATTCTGTTGCCAACAATATGAATATGTTGCCGTCTAAGAATGAATACACCCTAAATTAAAAGGTTTATTTAAAATCAATATTCGGTGTGACTGCCTTTATTTTCTATTACTGCTTGTAGTCTAAGACGATTTGCACAAACAGGAACTGGAATGTACTTATTTATGGACGATACAGTATTTAGAATGTCTATTCGGTAGATGACTTATCCATGGCGATTTTTATGCACACAACAGAGAGAAACGAAACCACTTGGGATTCACGACACTCTGATCTAAAGCATTTCTATCGAGTTTTATATAACAATATTGAGTTACATATCTACAGAAACCATGTCGTAGTGATAAATGGATTTTGTAAGCAATGAAATCCCTCACCATTTTGCTTTCAGTTCAGGCACAGACTATATATAAGAAGTAATTTGACAATGTGGAAATGAAAGATTGAGAAACGCATGTTACATATTTATTATCATTAAGGTTGTGTATTTCGTCGTGCAACCGGCGTCATCAGAAGAGGTTTGAACAGTGTAGAACATGTGCAGTGCAGCCTTATATAAATATTTGGAAGATAGTTGTTTTGAGAACTAAATAATATATTTTTTACTATCAGATTTTATTTTTAAAAAATGTTACTTCGGTAGCACTGCAACATGGTCCAAATAAACGGCGCATTGGTCATAATAAACGAAGCAAATTAGCGATGATTACATACATTTGAATAGGTTTTTACAAAATTGGTCCTACTAACCGTTGACTGACTGCGATTGGTCCTACGAACCGCTGGTCCTATTAAGCGGAACCACTGTCCCCGAAAAAAAGGTCCATGGGCAAACAGCTGCTGATCCCCTATATAAAATGTAATCTGCAACAGTAGGATTTTAAAAAGATATTTAAATGAATAGTAGTAAAATCAAAATGAAAAAAAATGTAACACAATACATTGATGGTGAAAAATGACTTATTTGCATCATATGGAGTTGCGGATACTTTTTGATTGTAATTTTTATAATAGAAGATTTCTCGTTCAGTTATTAGCTGAACTTTGATCTGAAATTTTCACTGTATAATGTTCGATCTATGGGAATAGTTGAGTTAAATGCATTGACAAGAAAGGAAATTATGTTGAAAAATAAATAATTGTTATGTACAATAAATGCTTTTTCAGCATCATTGGACTACGAACTAATTGACGAAACCACTGTAGTTGTATATCTCATTAAATGGGTTGATAACTCTTTTTCGGGATGCCTTCTACCAGGGTTCGCTTCTATGAACATATTAATGGTCAGTTTGACTGCAAATTTCAGTAGGAGATTAACGAAAGGGTTAGTGCCGTATTAACTATGTAGCAAAAGTAGCAAATGCTACGGGCCACGCAATTTCAAGGACCCGCGCTAAATGCTTGCAATCTATTAATTCCGATTCAGTGATTCTGCACTTGCTCTATTACTATAGTACTATATTGCTTCAACTTTTATGAACGACTGGGTGTTTAAGATTAGCGATTTTAACCAATTATCACCTTTAATTGGAGTAATTGTTTTAAATCAGTAATGGTAGTGTGGTTCTATCAGATACATACGACGCATAAATACGAAGGTATTTGAAATTGAAAACATAGTCGCTGCACGAAGATGAAAGCGGAAACAACGGGATACTATTATACTGCAGCGGCCAAGGGGGGAGAAAAAATGACCTACCTCTCCCGGCGATAGAACACAATCAAACCGGACTCAAATGAAAGGTATGGATGTCTATTAATGGAATATTGACTTTGCACTTATCTAAAAGGTGTACAAATATGCATTTTAACCCCTTGTCTCCCAACGAGACATGGATTCTTTTGCAAAATCGTATACTGACATTTTGTCCTGTTCTATGCCACAATATTGTTTGTATTTCACTGAATGCCTGATTTTCTATAATAGGGGATGTATGAACATTGTAACTCATTATTAAATACTTTGAAATTTGTTTTTTAAAAATTTGTCTCAGGAATTTAAAGCAATTCAGTCATGGATGTGCTGGTACAAACGCTACGTTTGTACCGGTTATGTATAGTTTGAGCTATTAAATTGATGTTGTCCAACTAGTTATTAATTGTGCGCTTTCTAATAATTTAGTTTTTCCTCGTATGAACTTATTTTTGAAACTAAGTAGTTGTACAGTTGAACAGAAAACGTAAGTTATTTTGTTGAAAACCTAATGGAAGGTGTTTACAATTTTATTTCAGTCATTATTGAACCGTGAAAAGATTTTTACAAAAATCAAATTACGGTTAAATGTAACCGGTACAAACGTAGCGTTCGTACCAGCTTACCCATTACTGAATTGCTTTAAATTCCTTAGACAAAATTAAAAATAAAACAAATTTCAAAGTATTTAATATTATCTATGAGCCTCTTTGTTATTGTATAAGGTTAGTAGAAATGCAGTAGGTGAACTACTATTCATAAAGCTTTTGCCCCCCCCTAACCATTGGGGAGCCGGGGGCTATTTTAAATTGCCCCCCTCTTCAGCTACGTCCCTGCTCTGAGACGCAACGTTCATACAGCCGCTGAAAAACAGGAAAAATAATATAAATCATTATCTTATGGTGCAAAATAGAGCATTTCTGTGAAGAAAATGACAAAAAAGAAATCCTAAAAAAGTGTTCCGTAAAGGGTTAAAATCCTGTCCTAATATCATCAATATGGTAATTTGGCCCCCATAGTGTCTTGTTATATGTTATGTCCTATTATAGAAAATCATGTAAAACAGTGAAATACAAACATTGTGGGATAGAACAGGACACAATGTTATAATGTTCTTGTTGTGTTTAGTGCCTTTGTTCGCTTTGTTGTTCTTTCTGTTCTAGCTGATTAGAATGCGTTTGATTCGTAACCGTGTTAAGAAAAGAAGATGGAACGAAAAGACACGTGTTGATCAGGGATATGCATGTGTTAAACACAGCCTTTCCTGTTCCATTTTCTGGCTATTTAAAAAAATTTAGCGCTTTTTGGCAGTCAAACTAGCGCGAAAATATTTTTTGAGTTGGCAACACTGTTTGCACCGCCTTATACAATTCCTCTCGGAGGCAGGGCCGGATTTATAAGGGGGCAAAAGGGGCAATTGCCCCGGGACCCCTCTATACAAAAACAATTAACAATAACAATTAAAAAACAATTAACAATAACAATTAAAAAATTGTTGAGTCAGCCATTGTTATCTATGGAAACTAAAGATTACATAGCATACATAGATGTGTTCTTTGTAATTTGTCTTACCTAAAAATCTACTCGGAGTTTTGCTGCCATGTATTTACATGTATACATGTATTTACTTCAGATATATAACTCATTTACCCTTTCTATGTATGTATAACTTGTCAGTTCCAATCACATACAATGGACTTTGATGTGTAAAGTGTGTGATTTGCCGTGTATTTTAATTTCTGTGAGAGGCCCACCGAACCTGAAGTGCCTCTGGAAGCCAAGGTCTAAATCTGGCCCTGCTCACAGGCCCTGGTTGGCTGAATACGGTGGATGGGTTTCTTGACAAATTCATTCAGATGTTTACCTCCAACTCAACTTAATACGGTGAGTCATAAATTTACGTACGGTTAACGGAACTCTCCGGCAACATAAAGCGCTTGATGAAAGGGGAAGAAGAGGATCCGAAATTGAAGATGCCCCGCCGAGGAGCATACGTACAACACAGCTAGTATTACAACTGAACAGACACGAAAGGATACGGTTTCTTCTCCTGTCGAGACATATTCAACATTTCTAAGTGAGTATTCGTGGGAAGCTTCTAAATCGGTCCGTACAGACATCCAACACTTCAACTTCTCCAATGTTTCGATTCGTAACTATCTAATTCCTGTCAGAAGATTCCACGAAGATTGGCTGATATAAATAGGCTTTACGCTTTTATCAAAACGCTAAAAATATTTACGTAATGAATACAGGCGTCCCCCGTTATAGTGCAGGTGCTGGGATCTAAGAAAGCCAACCGCGTTATAACTGAGCCGCGATGAAATGTAGCTATTTTGGAGCTAGCTCTAATTATTTTGGACCTAGATCTAGCTATTTTGGAACTAGATTTAGCTATTTTTGACATGGAACTAGCTATTTTCTAACTGAGCTGCAATAAAATTTATCCTTTTTAGAGCTAGATCTAGCTTATTCTGGAGCTAGATCTAACTATTCTGGAGCTAGATTAATATTTTGGAGTCTACCATTCATCCGCGTTATAACACAAACTGCGCTATAACGAACCGCGTTATAACGGAGGAGCCTGTACGAAGTCTGTCCAGAAAGTATCCAGCCATTTGATATTAACGAAAAAAAAATAGCCTACCTAGGGCAATGATGCCTTAGTCCCCTTGGGACCTCACACTTTTCAAAACAGTCTGCAAAGTCCTCTTTCGTGATCACCATTCTCCTTAATCTCGCCCACCGTCTGAAATATCTTGGGGGAAAAACCAGAAGTCACAGGGATCTAAATCTGTACTGTAGTGTGTGTGGGGGGGGCACGACCTGGGTGATTCGATATTTTGCCAATAAAAACAAACCCTGAACGAGATGTGAAGAATAGACTGGTTGGTTTATTCGCTTGGTCATTGTGAATGCGACGGTCACACAATGGCGTCTCACTACCGACTGAGTAACCCCGCATGAGAGTGTTTGTTCGCGCATGATTTGTTGCCAAGTTACATCAAGGCCACGCGACCGGTTTTCGAGATATTCATAATGGCTGGATACTTTCTGGACACACCTCGTATTGTCAATTCTAATTGACTATCTTGCTTCAGAATATATGCTTTGAATATCTCTTGGTTGGAATCATACGACCAGTAGCGTAGCTAAAGAAAGCTAGAGATGTGGGGACCCTGATGGGGCTTGGCTGCTTGACGGGCCCCTCCAACATTTAGTAACGAAGATTTGCAATAAATAGACATGCACTATCACTTAATTGGTGAAACACAACCCCAAAGGCTGAATTATTATTTATGCAATTCATGTATGTACAAATATATCCTTGTTATTGTATAATGTCAGTAGAAAATCAGTAGGTGAACTACTATTTATAATTCTTTTTTGGGACCCCTCCATTGAGGCCCGGGGGGCATTTTCAAATAAATCCCCTCCTCCCTTTCCTACGGCTACGCCTCTGCCCACGGCAAACAAACTTTCTCGCGTATTTGTTTGCAAAAATAGAGCTGTACATTACCAAAGCAACCAAAGGCTGGAGAAATAAGTGCTGTTTTTTTTAGTTTAGTTTAATTTTTTTCAAGCTTCATCGTAAAACTTCATCACGCAGGCCCGTGGGGTATTCCACGCAACCCTCCCGCATTAGACCTGTAGCGGACTCATACACATTTTTACACTCACGCATATGGTCAGCAAGTGGAGAGCACTTGACTCAATTTTCCTTTGGAACAATCCAGATTTTTATTCCGAGAAAAAATCCGTACTCGACTTGAATTCAATACGCTTTGTAGACAGTCTGGCAAAATCATGTTTCTTGTCAGCTCACATTCCATCTTGGATTCTTGACGATACCCAGTTCAACACACCACAATTTCGACCAGCCTCACACCTACCACTCACCTCTTACTATTAGAAGACCAACTATTCTTCAATCTTTTTTCAGTCAATATTTGTCGTTTTGACAATCCATTGACGGTTCCACAGAGACGCACCTTTCACCCCTGATTATGTACGTACGTATTCATACACATTAATACACACACACACACACACACTCACTTCCTTGACATCTTCAATAAACTAAGGACACTTACTAAGTAATAAACCGAACACTTTAAAATGCATTCTTTCCTTCTTAGCTAAGAACTACTTTTTGTTATTATCTTCTGTAATAAATATCTTATTATTATCATTGCAGAATATTTGTATTTCTTTATTCACATTGTATTTGTTACCATGTGAAAACTGCATTCCTTGCACATGCATGTATTTTCATTTCCTTTTAATACTGCAGAAACAAGGCGGAGAAAGAAAGATCTTTCTTTTGCGCATCTTTAACATTACCCTCTTCCTTTCTCTAGTTTCATCAGCACGCTAGCTTTACTTACGGGCAGACCCTTAAGGCTGCTATAAGCACTACTGCTGCTATTATTAGCTTCACTGTTAGAGATTACTACGCTCTACGCCCTTATCATTGTTATTGCTTTTACGATAACTATTATTGGAGTCAGATGTATATAATTAATAATGGGAGCTAGATTTAATATTAAGTAATACTTCTATCAAGATTAGCATCCTCATAACAGACCTAGCTGGCAACTTGAGGGCCCACAACAGACGTGGAAAACCCTCCCAAATCTTCGCTTGCGAACCCAAGCCATGATGATGACTTTATATCTATTTCAGTTTTTTCATATCTATCTATTTCAGTTTTTTCATTTTCATATCTATCTCAATCCTTTCATATCTACCTACGTCAGTTTTTTCATATCTATCTATTTCAGTCTTTTCATATCTATCTCAATCCTTTCATATCTATCTACCTCAGTTTTTTTTCATATCTATTTCAGTCTTTTCATATCCATCTCAGTTTTTGTCTGTCCCATCACGTCAAACCAAACCGATATGTAAAATTAACATTCACATACCGTGATTTGAAATCACAACCAAATGATTGGTAGCCGGCTCTCTTACCGACTCAGCCAAACTGACAAGTTTTACATGTACCACGAAAATGTATCTTACAGATACGCAAGGGCTTATTTCAT
>VCCN01005280.1:1059346-1070076 GCA_006491835.1 Architeuthis dux | reverse complement strand
TCACCTACTGAATTTCTAGCGACAAATCTCACTATATGTTGGTGGGAGACCCTCAAGGAGCCAAGTACCACCCGGCCACCCAAATCTTTAGCTACGCCTCTGTAAGTGTCCTTCAAAAGTGACGATAGGTTGGTGTCACCCGGGGTGGTAACTCATTGTGTCACCCTCCCTCCCCCTACAGAACCTTTTTTGATATCGTGTTAGACAGACATGAATGTTTGGCGATATTATGTGGTGTGGACATATAACTACGACGTAGGGGAGGTAATTCTGCAACAGTCATTAGCGTATATATAAATGTATGAAAAAAAGAAACGGAAAAATTTCTCTCAATCACAAAGGATTTCTGGATCCGCTCTAAATTTAACCAACCCTTTCCTACCCCATTTCCCACCCTTCCGAAAAATTTTCATTGAAATTCATTGAGTACTTTTGGAGATATCGTATGGACAGACAGATGTTTCATTAGAAAAAGAATTGCCAAGAAACTATATGAAAGATTTTTAGGCAGTCATCTTGGTGTCACTCCTCCTCCGCGGTACGCCATTGGTTTGGCACAAGGCTAACTAAAAGAAAAAATAGGGAAGGAAGATTGTATTACGTCAATATTTTAAGCTGAGAGGATTTTCCTGCCTTAAAAATCAGCATTCGAAAACCTGTCTTTACCTGTGTTCGAACACTGGCCTCTGGTTGGAAATACGTAACTATTTCAGTAACGAGACAGGACACTTGTAAAGCCATAGATTTGGAGATTTTTTTAAAAAAGGGTCTTTCTTTTGAAGTGCCGTTGTTTATTGATACTTCCTAAGTTTAACGGATGCGCAGGTGGCCTAAGAAGGAGCACGTGGTCTAACGGTTAGCGGCACGCAAACTAGAATCGGCGAATCGACTTCAATTAGAACTAACTACACTAGAAGAAGGAAGAACAAGGGGAGACGCAATACAAACATTCAATATAATAAAAGGTATTGATAACATCCCAGCAAAAACGTTCATTACAATGAACAAAAGAAACAACAACAAAATGTATAAAGAACACTGCAAAAACAAAACACTTGAAACGACTTCTCTCAAAGAACAATAAACAACTTGAACTCACTAGTATAGCACGACCCAAATATACTAACATCCAAAACAGTAATTAACTCCAAGAATAAATACGACAGATACACGATACATAAAAAACCTTTTGAAGTAAATAACTTTAACCGTTTATTGGGCAAGTGACTATATATGATCACCTGAGGACCCGTCAGCCACATGCAAATATTGTAGCCACAAAGACAACATAATCCGCTCCAATGTGGTCTGCAAGCTTTGCAATATACACTTGCGCTTGAATAAAGACAGAAACTGTTTTGAGGCATACCACACTCCTATTAATTTAGCTTGTTTTTGGTCCACACAATAAAATTATAAAATCAACCCGGAGGTGTTTGTTAATATCAATTTTGTTGTATATATTCCTTTTATTAAATCTTATTCTTTAATTCTATGTTTTATTTAACTTTCTAATTTAATTTTAAATTTTTTTATATTTTCCATTTTTGGTCACTTTTTGGGCGAGGCACCATATATGATCACTTCATCAGAGCGGGTTTTGCCCCCATAAACAAGAAAATTTCAGAAATCTTGCAACTGAAAATATCTTGTAATTAGGTCTAGTTTAACATACAAAAAGGTTGTTTTGATATCTAAAATATGTTATGGGGTGCCCTATAAAGGGTTAAGGACTCAAAAACCTGCAATATTGGCGAATTATGTCTCTATTTACATTGATTATATTAGTAAATCTGTCACTTTTAGAAATATTCTTTATCGTGTTTAAAAAAACACAAAAAAACAGGTCTGGTTAATCACTCAATAGAAACCTTCACGTGACCAACGCCTTTTGGCAGCATGCCATGTTAGGGGTGATCAATTACAAAATTGGTAAAAGGGGTGATCAATGAATAAGTTACTTCTCTCGCATTTTGTCGGGCAGTGATCACTAAAGTCAGAATTTTAAAAAACCACAAAACGTTTTTTCTAGACCTAAGGAGTAAATAGCTCCATTGGTGCGGCCTGTGTGTATGTGATGCATACATAGCCAACTTTTAGCCAATTTCTTTTGTCAATATCAATTTTGTTGCATCTATTTATTTTATTGAATGTTATTCTTTAATTCTATGTTTTATTTAACTTTCTACTTTAATTTTATTTTATATTTTCCATTTTTGTTCACTTTGGGGGTAAGGCACTATATATGATATGTTCAGACAGGGTTTTGCTCCCAAACCAAAGAAATTCAGAAAACTTGCAATTGAAAATATCTTGTAATTAAGTCTAGCTAAACATACACAAAGGTTGTTTTGATATCTAAAAATATTTTAGGGTTGCCCTATAAAGGGTTAACAGAGGCGAGGTACAAGTAGAAATATGTTTCATTTAGTTTTCTAAATGAGTTGGTCACTTTTCTGAGTTACTACTAAGAAAATCAAGTGTTGTTCCTCCTTCTTCCACCCGTCCGGGTGAATGAAACATGTGCATCATTTCTACTCGCTAATCTGTTCATGTTAATTCATGTGAGAGTTTTCGTTCACTTCACACTAATGCTCCGCACACAACATTTATAAACTTCGTCAAGTAGTATAACGCCGATCTGCATTTCTTCACGCCGATACGAGAGGGATGATGAGAGAGAGGGAAAGAGAGAAGATGATGATGATGACGACGACTCTCGGTCCGGGTCTGCTGACGAGAGCAGATCTTTCTGTGAGGGGAATTTAATTTCGGAGAAAAGGCTCTCCCACGTGGGTGGAGAGAAAAGACGACAAAATTCAGGTTCTTCAATTGGAAATCTGTGGTTTTATTTCCGTCGATATAAGAGTCTCTTCGGGGCCAGTTCGCGGATTACTTCGAGGTACGCAATTCTGTTTCATTTAGTTTTCTAAATGAGTTGGTCACTTTTCTGAGTTACTACTAAGAAAATCAAGGGTTGTTCCTCCTTCTTCCACCCGTCCGGGTGAAAGGAACAATTACTTCGCCTCTGACCTGGCGCTGCTGGATTCAAATCCAAAACTGCTTACTGCTTCTAACCGGCTCTCCCCTCCCTCACCACTGACGGGCAGGTGGCCGCTTTGTGCGACCTGTTGCTAACGGCTTCAGATCTCAACTCCCTCCTATTTTCAAATCTGGGCCCCTTTTAACGGCTACCGGCAATACGATCTGTCCAGTTTGTCACGTATGCAGTTTAACACAAATTCCTAGCCCCGGTAATAAGATATGGGCTTTTTTGTCACGTACACACGAACACAGAGTGAATTTCGTTACAGTCGGAGATCAAGAAATCTACTTATTTTTGTACAATGAGTACATTATAGTTAATACAGGACATTAGTTGCCGTTCAAAGAGGTTTTCGGTCGATTGAACCCCTTCTTGTTTGTGTTGTTAACACGACGTTTCGACCGATCCATAACACAAACAACAAGAGGGAGTTCAATCGTCCGAAAAACTCTTTGATTGTTAATGGCCCTTCTCAAAACTATAGATAATATTAGTTACTATTGTCTATAACCACCACACTACACTGGTGATCAACTATTTCGGACCTACAAAATCAATACTGGCGACCCCGTCGTGTGAATCAACTACACTAACTTCTACAAATATAAGTATAATTCCCATAAATCTACCTCCCCAAGCTAGACAAAACAAGCCTGGCTGCTGCAGGGTCAAACTCCACTCCTACTTCTATTCCGACTGAAGACGATTACTGCAACTTTTGTATTGTTTATATAATAAAAGAAAAAAATGTTTTTAGTATAAATGTATTTACTTATTAGAATGAAACGAGCCCTTCGCAAATATCGAATAACGCAAGATACCCGAATAAACAAAGTTACAACTTTTAATCAGCGAAAATACAGCACGAGGATATTTATAATACCCACAGGAGAGTTACCCTCGTAATGGGTATACACTATCAGGAAAGATAACTCTTATTATACTAGTTAGTATAATGGCGCTTGCGTATTTGTGACATACATTTTCGTAGATATGTAAGACTTGTCATTTTGGCTCAGTCGGTAAGAGAGACGCCTACCGATCACTTGGTCGTGATTTCAAATCACGGTAGGGAAATGTTAATTACATATATTGGTTTGGTTTAACGTGACGGGACAGAAAAACAGTGAAGAGTTTATTCCGCTAAATTAGGTGAGGATTGTTGTTGTTACGGTAGAAAAACAAAGTCAACTTCGGATTTGGGCTGGGGGTTCAGAAATCATGGTGGAGACTGTTGGGTGGCAACATTTTGTAAATGAACCCATGAACTCCGGCCTCCTCCCGTGGGTGATATGAGATTGCCTATCCACACCTCGACTGCTCTGATGTTTCGTGTGAATTATAAGTTATTTTACGGCTCAGTAGGTCAAACATATTTGCCGTAGTCTTTACAGCATTTGAGACGGCAAAATGACAACAATAACGAACCATAAAATCTAAAATAAGATTCGTTTTTATGGTCGATCATAAAGATTTCCACAGATCTTATTATCTCTGATGATCACTTTCTTTAAAAGGAGAAAAAAATGTTCACCTGAACAGTAAAGGTGAAATTGGTATTGGGCACGCAATTCATATAATCTTTATTTCTTCTTTCCTCTCTCTCATATATATATATATTATACGTTGATTTAAAGGGTGGAGTCGGCCGTACGCACGTCGCACTTTACCGTAAAACTCCATTGTGCAGACCTTGCTGCAAATTACGCGGTGGGGGTTCTGCAGAGTTAATTTGTTTATCTAACACATCCCATAAGTGCTCAATGGGATTGAGATCTGGGGAGTTTGGTAGCCAGGGTAACACAGTAATATCTTCTTCATATTCCAGAAACCATTCCCGTACAATACATTCTCGCATCAATAAGTATTGGCTGCCGAACGCCTTGTCTGCGGTTGGTGATTTTTCCCACTGCAAATCACTGCCGATAGGTACTCACCACAATTGAACGTGAACATTACACAATGCTGAGCCAAGTCTTCTTGTCATTACAAAGTGATTCAAATCTTTTTTCCCGTCCTTAACCGCGACATTCTACGCATCAAAATAAATACTCGGGGTCGGCTTACCTACTTATAAACCCCTGACCCTGACATGCGTAGTTGTTACGAGACAGTTGCCGCCATTCTTGCCAGTGGCCTAGCAAGGGTTCTCAGCGCCCGGGGACAAAAATAATTTTGCCCCCCTACAATGTTTTGATTATTTATTTTGTGACTCATTACCCACTTAATGACAATAACATGAAGAATTAAATACCACCTTACATAGGCCTAAAATAAAATCACGCTATAAATTTAATTAGATAAATCTGCTATGGCCGACTATGGAGAGAGAACGGCGAGCATCTTCCTCTTTTCCTACCCAGAAAATCAAAGTTGTGACTTTTCTTCCTATTACGTTTTTTATAGGTAGTGTTGTATTTCTTCTCGCTAATGTGAGGGGGGAGACGTCTCGTCGTTGGGTTGTACCTTTACGGGAGCGAATATTCTGCGGATGGAAATAAACTCGGAGAAAACACAACATTTATAAACTTCGTCAAGTAGTATGAACGCCGATCTGCATTTCTTCACGCCGATACGAGAGAAAATGATGATCTCGGTCCGGGTCTGTTGACGGGAGCTGATCTTTCTTCTGTGGAGGGAAATTAATTTCGGAGAAAAGGCTCTCCCACGTGGGTGGAGAGAAAAGACGACGAAATCCATTGATTTCAATTGAAAATCTGGGTTCGTTTTATTCCCGTCGATCGCTTCGATTCCGGGCCGGTTCGCGGATCACTTTGAGGCATCGAATTCTGCTTCAGTTAAAATTCTAAACGAGTGGTCACTTTGTTGAATCATTACCAGTGAGGGTAGTAATTAAAAAAGCAAGGCTTCTTCGTCCTCTCTCCTCCCTCACACCTAACGGGTAGGAGAGCCAAACCCTCTCTGGTCCAACCCGTCACTCCTGGGATTCGGATCTAACTGCTTCTAAACTGCCAGCGATTTGAAAATCACGACAACCCTTAAAACCACACTGGTTAGTTGAACGCATTTTCTTCTGTTCCAACCTCATCGGCGGCTTGACCCACTTTCCAACCCCGGTAACACGATATGGCCCTTTGGTCACGTACACCCCAAAACACGTGAACACACGAACACACACAACCAGAGTGCATTTCATTAGCTGCTTGACCCACTTTCCAACCCCGGTAATACGATATGGCCCTTTGGTCACGTACACCCCAAAACACCTGAACACACGAACACACACAACCAGAGTGCTTTTCATTAGCTCAGGGTAACGCTACATTGTGACTGTTGTTCTGTGACTTTTATTCCGGGATTATTTTTTAAATATATTGTAGATTTTGCGCCCCTTCAAACTTGCGCCCGGGGGCGATTGCCTCCGTCGCCCCCCCCCCTCTTGCTACGCCACTGATTCTTGCCACATGTCGCTGGTGATAATGTTTTGGCTCATTAGTGTATATCTTCGTCGTGTCGCAATGTTAAGAAAGCTTGACTCACGGATCATTACTCCCGAGTATTTAGTTCGATCCTCTTTGCGTGCCCCATTCGTGCGGTTTCGTGCGAAATCTAAACACCGCTTAGTAAATGACTGCTTGTGCGTGTGTAGAAGGTGCGGTCTACATTCTTTGTTTGGTGAAACATGAAACCATCACTTAACAATGCAATAACACACGCCACGTGATGTGGAAACGTGGAAGAGATACTGTTCATTCTGTAAAGACGTTGGTCTGTCTGGTGCGTTTTCTTTCTGAAAAAAAAGGGAAATCTCATCCCTTTTCATCCAACGCCTCATGTTAATATTTTTGTGACGTTGAGCAAAACAGACCCGAATCTCATTAAATGTATCAGAATTCGTAAAACTATCCCATCGTTGGATGGGCCATTTCACTAAGTGAGAACCGAGAGTCTAGGGCAGTGACCCTCAAACAGGAGGCCCTTGGCTCCAAGAGGAGGGATTTCCTAAGGGGAGGAATGTTTAACCAAAGGAAGAATGTATAATGATAAGTATAATAGCAAAAAAGAAGAAGGCCGTGGAATGGATCAGCCAAATGGTGGAAAAATTACTAGATGATAATTCAAAATAGGGGTGGGTGGAATTGATATGGAATCGCCTGATTTGTTGCAGTGAGGTTTGGATTAATGGGTTGGTCCAAATCAGTTCTAGTCATGATTTTCTGGTTTACACTAACAAAAGAAAACAAAAAAAAGACTCCCACCCTCTCCATATGGATTATAAACCTGAAGAAGGCCATAGAATGGATCAGCCAAAATGTTGTGGTAACAACAAAAAGAATGAGATCAATAGTCGGAACAACTCTTGGAAATAAAAATTACAGAAAGAATGTTGCCTTACAACTGTTTACTTTGGTGTAGAACAGAGGTTCTCAAATGCAGGGGGGGGCACTTGGCACCCATGGGAGGAATTTCCTAAGAGGAAAGATTTTATCCAAACGAAGAATGTATGATGAAAAGTATACTCAAAAATACTCAAAATGGGGGGGGGTGCGTTGAGAAAACCTAGAATCGCAAGAGGGGAATCTGAGACATGGGCGTCTGCTGGTGCGTTTTCTTTGGGACAAACAGGAATGTGCATCACCCCGCCCTGAATCAGGCCTTCTCACCTAGGGCGAGGGGTTTGAAAGTTGGAACCGTATAGTCAATAAACAATACTGGTGCAGTACGATTCTTTTATGTAACCCCAACTTAATGTTCCCATATAAAAAGACTGTATTATTATTTGCTAGTGCTCACTCCATCGTGTCCCCCCGAGGTAAGGTCATGCGTCTCCGTCAACCATCAGACATCTGGCTCATACAGTGGGTCGTACTTGCTTGCACTACAAATGGCGGGTGGAATGCCTATCGTGTAACAGTCTTGCCACTAAGATATATTCTGAATATACATGCTTTTGCCCCCCTCCCCCCGGAAAAGTGGCATCGGACGCCCATGCGCTAGTGTAGTGAGTTCTATCCTCTCTGGCTGCCCCACATTTATTGTAATCTCGCTGTGAGCAGTGGTTAGTAGGCCAATCTCGCTGACCATTACTACTACAATGTGTTTGATCCTCATTGCGTGCTCCACATATTGTAGCCTTGTGTCGTACTAACTTAAGTTTAGTATATAAACAGTGGTCTGCCTTGTTACTAAGATAGCTACATATTTCTCACTTGCGACAGAGGTTGGCGTTCGAGTCCATATAAAATCTGGGGGTTTGAATACAGGTTCCCCCCGCTATCCGAAAGTAGGGAGTTCCCATAAAAACCTTTCGTAAGCCGAAATGGCGTAAAGCGAAGAAGCAATTACCTTTAATTTATATGAGAATTCTTTTTCAATGTTCCCAGACTCCAAAAATAACCATCTTCTTCGTCTGCCAGTTTTACACTAAGCGTAACGCCCTTAAGAGCTCTCTTGGGATCTTTTGATACCTTAGGACACATCTTGCATACGGATGCACAAAATAAATCGAGAAAAAGCACAGCAGGGTTGCCATTTTGTTTTTAAGACCAACATTGGGCAAATTTGGTACTAAACGAAGTTATTTGCTTCCAAAAATACAGATTTGGTACTGTAGAAAAATTTACAAATGGTAACAATCTGTTACACACGAATGATATGATACGACATAAATATACATGGACAATAGAGTAAAAAAATATATGTATTTTAATCCATTTTCCTGCAAATTTAGTCTGATGATGGCTTTTAGGCTATTTGATTATTTTGGTACTGAAGCTACTTAATTTGGTCCAAGGACCATACAAATTTGGTCTTGTGCGGCATTTAACTCCTGTTTTACCGGTTTCTAGCTTTGGACCAGTCGGTTTCACGCACGACAACAAATGGTTCCTACACCATGACAGATAGTTACACTCAAAACCTGTTGAAAGTAATATGTCCAGAATCAAATCAAAATTTGGTCTCACTGTTGGGGTTATGATGGTTCTGTTAAACGGACTTGACGCTTCTTTCTAAAGTTTTCATATTTCGTTAGTCACCCTACGAAACCCCTTTCTGGTCTGCTAATCCCTTATCTCGCCAAGGCACAAGTTTTATAAGCTCTAATTCGAGCAAGGAAATATGTTTCTTGACTTCGAAATCATTTTTTAATTAAAGGGGAAATCAGTTTTCAAATTACTACCGTGACAGTGTGCGTTCACTTTACACTAATGCCCCTGGGAAAGGCATAATTCCATCTCCCCCCCCCCCAGTTATTGGTAAATAGCGGGACAGATTGGGCTCTTCGGCCTAGGTTGGCAACCAATCTAGGGGACGGACAACTCTAGTTCCAAACCAGAATAGTCCAACCCATCGTCCAGCGACGTTAGGGGCTGGAAACGGACAGAGTAGGGAACGTGTTCCCGAAATTTACGGTTAACTGGGCTCTAGTGAAGCTTCGACGGGTCTAGCAAGCCGGAAATGGATTATGATAAATTGCTCAAGTAAAAATGGACAGACGGAATAAAGCGACTGTTGTCTTCACCTCCCCACGACACCTCGGGTACAAGTGGAAACATTTTTTTTAAATTGTTTTCTAAATCGTAAAATCGGCTACGAGACCTCACAAAGCCAAAGTTATAATCACAAAAGTTTCGCCCGAGTAACAAGGTAAACATAAGACGGTATCGTTACATTATATTTGCTCAAATCCTCCCACAGAGACACTAATACGACTGTTTATAGGCTCACATATATAGTTCGCATGAAGAGAAAAACTCAACTCCGCTTAGTAACAAACTATTTACTTATGTAGACACGCACAGACTCAGACTCTAAAACCCACTTGCAGCTGTGTATGCACGACACTTCTGCAAGTGGCTCTTAGAGTCTGAGGTTGCCATTTGCTATTTTTCAAGACCAAAATTAAGGAACCGAACAAAGCTAGTTGGTTCCGAAAATAAAAATTTGGTACTGAAGAAAGTTTTACTAAAGATAACATTCCCATAACATTGATACGACATAAATATACTTGAATAACAAATAAAAATATGTCTTTTAATCCATATTTCCTACAAGCTTAGTCTGATGATGGATTTTAAGTTATTTGATTATTTTGGTACTAAAGCTATTCAATTTGGTCCCAAGGCCATACAGATTTGGTCTGATGATGGATTTTAAGTTATTTGATTATTCGGTTACTGAATCTATTCAATTTGGTCCCAAGGCCATGTACATTTGGTCTTAGATGGCAAAAGACATCTGGCAACCATGGGGCAATGAATTTGTCTCCATTTATCGTTTCCATTCATTGTTTCAGTAGCAATTGTGGGTTTTTACAGTGCCGGGGGTGCTAGCCCGACGCCCTAGATGTACTGCCTTACAGAACTAAAGGGTTTCAGAGCTAAAGGCATTAGTGCTAAGTGAACGCAAACTGCCTAGGAACGCTCAAAAAAATGTTGTCATATAAATTAATAGTAATTGGTTCTTCGCCTTACGCCATTTCGTCTTACGAAATACTTAACGCTTCTACTTTCGGAGAGCGGGGAAACCTGCACAATATTAATGTCGGAGAGCAATGACTGTTCGTAACTCATATTTATATTTTGCTGATATAAATATCTGCCACACATCATATGAAGCTTTTTACTTAAACCAGTTGTGAGTCGCTTTTTAATAAAACTTCAGACGAAATTGATGAGACAAGACGTAAACATCTATTTACACTATTAACAGCTTTGAAGTA
>VCCN01005280.1:951518-976499 GCA_006491835.1 Architeuthis dux | reverse complement strand
TAACAATTGCCTGTGTGTACCTAACCCTGTGACATCCTCGATCGGGGTATAAGCGGAGAACAATGATCTTTATACAAATATCTGATGAACAAACAAGAAACTTGTTCATTTTGTTGATATTTTAATGCTTAACCTTCATCCTTAGAAGAAGATCAACTCTGAAGATGATTTCAATGAATATTGAAATATTAACAAAATTGACTACAATAAAATAAAAAAAACCCTGAATACCTACATGTTTACAATCATTTCTATTTATTCCGTTGAAAACTTCTCTTAAGGGAAACATAGAAAAGCTAATAACTCTGCTGAGGCTTAAGAATGCATACCTTATATTTTGTTTCTCGTGATGGGCATAAAAACTGATATTCATTATTTAAAACTTTTTCTCTCAGAATCATTGTTTGCTGCATTCATTAGAGTAGCTCTGATCAGGGGCCTGCTTGCTGCTTGCTGGTTGAGAGAGTTGCATATGTTCCTGTGGTTGGTGTTAGTTTGGTTGACCATCGATCTGATCGTCTGTGCTGTCATTGGTGGACCTGAATGTGGCTGACAAGTCCAATTCTTGAGGCGCACACTCCAGGACTGGTGTGCTGTGGAGATGGATGATGAGCCTTTTCAGTGCTCCTTGGTGCTGGTGACCCTGGTGATCCTCTCTCTCCCTCCCTCTCTCTCTCTCTCTCCCTCCCTCCAAACAGTGTACATGCCATGTGTGTTATGCTGTGCCATTCAGTATGTGTACACTTATGTAGTGTAAGGAAAAAAAAATTAATATGGCTAAGGTGGGTATAGATTAATAAAAAAAACAAAACAAATTAAATTTATCTCCTAATCCAAACCCATAGCCAGGATTATTACCTAATTTCTAACAGCTTCTTCAAAGAATCCGGAGATCATTCATGTAATAAACAGAATAGCTATTTATTAAGCTTATAGTCTGGCATAGGGCCACAATTTTAACAGATCCGAACTGATCGCTTTGCCGCCTTTTGGCTAAGATCAAAGTGTAGTATCTGTTCTTCGAAACTGCCATGGCCTCGAAGTTCGGGGGTCCTCGTGACATGCTCTGGTATTGTCCTGGGAGAAGTTGCGCAGGATATCTTGGCCAGCTGGTCGGGAGGTGATCACCATTAGCAGGCTTAGGATTTGTCCTGAGAAGCTTTTGGGATCTCCCCCCTTTTATTCCGGTCCTCGTGGCATTTGTCTCAGTGACAGGGATTTGGGATTCTCCCCCCTCAAGTCTCTAGTCACGATATCCCCCCTCCCCTGCTGAATTTGGCACTAAATGACCCACCAAGGGTCGATGTGCCATTAAACAAATCAATCAATTATTTAACAGATCCAGTAAGGATCAAACTCACTACACAAATAAATGGTCTGCAACTCTAAGCTTAGCTTCGTCTGGTACAAGGCCACAATGGTGATTCAACCAGTGAGGATTGAATTATCTAACATAAGTAAATTGGTCTGCAAGATGAACTTGCTAACTATTGTGCTATATTAAATGCTTAAATATTAATACTTTTCTAAACTTAAATTAGTCTGGCACAGAGGGAAGTAGGTACAAGTTGAATAGTGCAGTCCCTCAAAAGATGTGTAGTCTCTCTTATAGAGCTAGTAGCATTGCTTTATTTTTGCATCTCATACTCCAATGACCAGTCCTGAATTACAATCAGTAATTATTAATTTATTTAAAAACAATTGAAAGGTGTCTTTTGCAGAGTTCAAGTTAGCACAATGCCAAAACACGTTAGTTATTTTCATGAGAGTATGAGAAAATAAAGCAGCTAAAAGTAGCTTATTAAAATAGGGTTACTGTGTATTCAAACAAGTTAGGATGAGCATGAGTAACTGGGTCCGCAAAGTTGACTGTTTCATGTACGTTCTGTTGCAGGAACTGCACAACCGAACTTGGCAAGAAAGCAGTGGACTCTTGAATAAGTGGTCGCTTCGCAGCCTTTTGGCTAAGATCAAAGTGTAGTATCTGTTCTTCGAAACTACCATGGCCTCGAAGTTCAGAGAAAAGCGGCCCTTCGGCATGCTCGGTATCGTCCTGGGAGAAGTTGCGCAGGATCAAAGTGGATTATCTGCGCTGCGAAACCGCCATGGCCTCGAAGTTCAGAGAAACACGGCCCTTCGGGGGTCCTGTGGCATGCTCGGGTATCTTCGGATACCTGGGAGCAGTTGCACAGGATATCTTGGCTAGCTGGTCAGAAGCGATCACCATTAGCACACTCAGGATTCGTCCTGAGAAGCTTTTGACCCATCCCAGTCCTCATGGCATTTGTCTCAGCGACAGGGATTTGGGATTCTCCCCCCTCAGATTTCTAGTCACTGAATCCGGCACTAAATGACCCACCAAGGGTTGATGTGCCGTTAAATAAAACAATCAATCAATCTTGAATAAGTAGCTCTGTAGGAAAAACCTCACATCTCTTAACTGGTACCTGGGAAAATGCTTTCAAGTGGGGAGGGCTTGCCTGCCTTTAAAATCATCATTCAAAATCCTGGCTTTTACTTGGGCTTGAACATCGACTACTGTACACACCTACCTCAGTAACAAAGTAGGTCCCCTTATACACAGAATGTCTGTTCTTTCATTGTCATCCATATTGAATTACAATGACGCAACCAAATTTCTTTTTTTTTTTTAAATCTTTACCTTTATTTTAACTGCTGTTCAGTATCCACTGCTTTTTTTACTAAAAAAAAAATGTTATCGGCTTCAAATAAAATCTTTATTTTCAATCTTATTATCCATCAAACTGTCATTTGTCAGAAAGATACGAGCCTTCAGCTAATTGAGTAAAAACCAGGCAGATGAGAACATTAGTCCAAAATTATCACGAACTTCAACTTGCAATCTCTTTTTACTGTCCATTTTGTCTTTTTTTTCTTTGTTTTTGTTATATTTTTTAATTTTATTTTTTACTTTCTGAAATTAAATTCTGCATAATAATAAATTTATTCAGATCTGAGAATTTGTCCTAGTTTTGTTTTTTTCTTGTAATTTGATCTTGAAGAATCTATGTAATGCTCTTAATAAATGGCATTTTTCTTGTATAAAATCAGTAATTGAGAATTTTATAAGAACTAGCATAGTACCCATCAAAAATAACTGGATTATTTACGTATGGACAAATCATACAAATATATAATCAGGGACGCACAATCAGTGTTGCCAATTTAGTGAATTTCACGCTAGATTTAGCACTTGTTTTGGCAGTGCAAAAAGTGCTAAATTAGCACATTTTTGGCTAAAATATTTTGGCCATTATCTGGTGATTTGATCATTTTTAGCATCTTTTTGGTGATTTTTGGCCATTTTAAAAAATTTAGCGCTTTTTGGCAGTCAAACTAGCGTGAAAATATTTTTTGAGTTGGCAACACTGCGCACAATACGCTGTGCCCTTAATGATTAAATTGAATTTTTACACAAAGCAACGATTTTAATTTTGTAATAACTTTTGTGAAATTCAATCAATTTTAATAAAAATCTATGTCATTTTGTAAAGATTTTTATTCTGAATAACTTTTTTTATTACACCAAGTCATGAAAATTGCTCTGAAAAACACTAGATACAAAGTTTTAGCAAATTTTATTGTTCTTGTACAGGTATAACTTGATTAGTGTGGTTAATTTGTTCTAAAATTGTCTGCACTGTTCAAGGTCTTATAATTTAATGTGTTTTTTCAGCTTCTACTTAGTTACATTCATTTGTATAGCAATGCCATAACTGTACTACATCAAAACCCTCACTATTCAAGGTATTTCTGTATATTCTATTATTTGAACATAACTTGTATTTAATGTTAATATTTATCTAATATCAAGATATCTTGTAAAGGTTTTATCGGCATCTGACATTAGGAAATATTGAAATATAGTTTACAATATTTTTTTACGTATAGATTTTAGGAAATAAATAAGGCTGGTTGCTAACCCTTTGGGTGTAGTCAAACGTTATTACAGAACTAGTTTAAAATCTTGAAATGCAAGAATCAGCAGACAGTTCACTATATAGTTATAAATGACTTCTAAAAAAAATTTTTTAAATCATTAAATCTTAAAGAAAACAGGACCAGTAAGAAAAATGTGTACCTGCACAAAGTATAAATATAATCATAAAACAGGTCATGTAACCAATGTCTTTTGGCACCATGCCGTGTTGGGGGTGATCAATGAATAAGGTACTTCTGCCTTTTGTTGAAAAAAAATCTGAATTTTCCATAAACAAGTGTGAATGCTGCTAGACACAATAAGGGATCAATTTAGCATAAACTTACATTGCAAATTGAACCTCCCCACTAAAAACCTATTTAGGGGTGAATTTTCAAAAAAACGAACATTTCTAGACATAATGAGTAAATGTTTAGATTTTTTGGTGCAGCCTGTATGCTTGATACATAGCCAGACCCACTTGAAAACTGAAGTAACCTTTGTCAGTTTTGGTTAAAATATTCTTGTTCAGTGTTAGAAACTGTTAACATAAAATAGACGAAAAATATTAATGCAATGGCAAAATTAATCTCATTTTACAATCTTTAGTTACACTATAAATAGCTATTTTGAGCAACTGCGTTAATATTCTTTTGTTAAAACATTCTTGTTCGGGGTTTAAGTTTTTACAATTATATTAACACATTGTGCTGGTATGCATTTTTCTTACTGATAACAAAAGAAAACGGATTGAACTATTTTTATGCTGATTTTCTACAACTTTTCAATTCTAAATCAATAAGGCAACTGAAGTGTAAAAAAAAACGAATTTTTTTTAATAAGAAAAACAGTTTTATTCATGAAAAACAGAGATGCCTATATTTGTTTTCCGTTCTGTTTTTAAAACATCAGCAATAGCAGTTGTGAACAATCAAAGTGCTTTACCCACTTCTTTCTTTATTGGTTTCTGTCACGCTAAAGCAAACAAAAAAAATCAACATTGGCTCTCATAGTAAGATTGGAATTTTTTTTTTGCAAGAGTTTTCCTTATCAATCCAATACAAATATTTGTTCTGATCTTATCCGGTTCATGTCGTCTTGGTGCCATCTTGCTGTGGTAAATTTCAACACTGAATGTTTCTTTGTTGCTTGCTTCATAATTGCAAAAAACTTTTCCATTCCTGTGTCTCCCTCCCACCCTTTTCTTCATCTCATTGGAAAAGCACTCTATAGGAATAGCCTTTTACCAGACTTGGCTTAATCTTTAGTATACTAATGTCTTAATAGTAACTTGAATACTTATATATTACATTCGAAATATCCAAATCCGTCACTATGCTCTACAAGGAGTCGACAGGAATAAAACATTGCAGGCTTTTTTAAGGTAAGATACTTAAAACTGAATCTTTTTTTATAGCAAGTTCTTTGATAAATACAATCATTAATTACCATATCATTTGGCAACAAAAGTATTTTATAAAACATTTTCAGTGGCAATTCATTCTAACAAATTCATAAATTCCAGTTGTGTTGTAATCTTTAATAACATCACAAAAAAGTAAGCATGAGGATATGCTTTTTATACGGGTTGACCCCCAATTCAGGGAACAACAAATTAGAGTAATAAAGCACCATATTTTATAACAAAACATTTCATTGCCCTAGTAACTGACAGTCAGTCTGAAACCCCAAGTGCTCAATAACTATTGCGTAGTTTGACTGCCAATTTTTTTACTTACAAATTTATTAATAGAAAACCCTACTTGTTGGTTATCTTTACGCCACTCATATTCAGTGTTTAGCTCCCTTGTTAATCATAACTAGAAAAAGTAGCTAAATAACTTAGCTGTTATTAACTTTTTTCAAAAATTAGTACAAAACACGGTGAGTTGTCAAAATGTCCTTATCTTGCTGAGATTTAGGGTTAGTCAGTCAGGGAAAATTGTTTTGTAAAATCTTTCTATATTGAATTACAATATTATTAGTTGCTCATAATTAGCTATTTTTTTCTTCTTTTTACTGTGATTATCAAGGGAGCTAACCACTTAATATAATGGCGTACAGATAACGAAGAAGTACCCAGAAAACTAATGAATGACGTTGTAAGAGGATAAATTATATCCTTTCAATTTGTATCTGAGAATAAATGATCTGATTTGACTCAATCATATAGAACTTCCCAAGAACAACTTCCTTTTTTATTAGAAGAATAACAGTCAAATAATGACACCCCAATATTTCCAGTGATTGTTTTTAAAATGATGGAATTATTCAAATCAAAGGAATTTTTTCACACAATGCATAAAGGTTGAATTTGTGTGCTGAAAATGATATAGAAATCTTTTCAACGTTGAAAAAAAAAAAAAATACATAAGTGAGGCGACTTAAAGACCAATGATGTCAAATCATAAGATTCCTTGGGGAATTGTTTATACAAGAAAATAGACCCATTTTTGTATTCCAGTGTTGAAGGTCACTTTAGTGTACAAAATCACTATATTTGATGGTATTTGAGCCCCCCCGAAAAATGGCTCAAAAAGGTAAATGTAACCTTCATTGTCCATCCCCACTTTGGCCAAGGAGGAGGAGTTAAATAGCTGGGTGATAAATGAGAGGGATTCAGGAAAGCGTTTTTTTCTTAATATTCCCTACTGAAATAAAAGGGGTCTTAAATGCCATCATATACAGTAATAATATTTGTTATGAAGGCGTGATTTTCTGTATAAAAGATCCACAAATTTTACAACCCAGATTTCAGACTTTAAAAATTGTCAGCTCTATTGGAAGACTTAAAAGAGACAAGGATTAATGTTTTGGTTTTTTTTTTTTCTTTCAATTAATCACTTATAGACCATCACGTGGCTCATTTTCTGTCTAACATTTGTCAAGTGGGATAACTATTCAATGCTAATTATAGAATAATCTTCCTTATTCATTTTTTTTGCAAATGCGTAAAAAACCTGTGTTCATTTTAGGTGAACATAAACAAGACAATGCAGAGCAACATAATGTTTTTGATATTTTCTAAGTACAGTGCAATTGCAAAATTATTTAAATACTGCCGTCATTTTTTGACTGCATGGGTGAACTAGTATCAAGATAAATTTGTCTTATATGTTTAGCATGGGCCATAAAAGACAAAGAATAGATAGACGTGATGCTTGATCCAGGGAATCAAAAGTTCATGAAGACAAACCTCCACTAAAAACTGGGGAAAAATCAGGATTTATCTCAATTCTGCAGAAAGAGAATCAAGGGGAGATAACAGCACAAGTCCTTTTTTTCTAACTTTTAAGTAAATTCAATAGGGGTGGGGGTGGCAAAGTATGTCTGGATTCCAGAGACTAAATCCCTTGATGTATTTATACACAACTTTTGTGTAAATAAAAATGATCACAAATCAGAAATCTTTGGGGGGGGGACACAAAATGGTTTTCAAAAAAAAGAGTTCTTCACACCTGTTTAGTATCTTCGCATCTGTTTCTTAAATCGTTCATAATGGAAATCGTCAGTGGCCTTCTCTTCTGGTTCAACAGCCGATCTGTGCGCTGTGAAATGAATAAATGAAAAGATCAAAATTTAACTTTTTATTGGAGATGATTTTTTTTATTCACAGTAGTAGGCAAAAAGAACAAGAAAAAAAAGATGTGACTATGACCGTCTCAAAACTCCCCATCCCAGCAGGGGGGAGGGGGTGTTGAGACAAATTTATATCTTTAATAATATTGCTACAGACAAGCTTTAAATATACGCCTTATTGTAGCAATGTGAGCCCGATAGATAGATAGAATAAGTTTAAATGCGTATATGGGGGAAAAGAAGGAGGGAGAGAAACCAGGGCCAGCTTCTAAGGCTAGGACTTGTGTCTGTGGCCCTGCCACCCCCTCCACAGGGGGCACGGTCACTCGAACTCAGTATTTCTAAAGCTGCACAGCTTTTTTTTACGTGAAGTGTAAAAATAAGAGACAGATATGACTGGGAGAGTTTTGGAAGACAGACACAGTAGCAACGGTGTCAAGTTGACTGTTTGACAACTCAAAATTCAACAATATTCTGGATGAGAACTTTATCCTACAAAGAGTGTTGACAGTAGATTTTGTAGTCACACATTTCTTACAATGCAGATTTCCCGGAGTGTCTGAAGTGAGGAAAGTTGAAATAAAGTCTCCTCTCTTCATTGAAACAACTGATCCCACAACAATTCCTTTCAGCCCAACAGACCGGCGAGTAACCAACACCAGTCGACAAGGTACGGGGTACCTCGGAACAGATCGTCACACTCATCAAAGGTATACCTTTGTATATACTTTGTTTCGGAGGGATCTTCATTCTTTCATCCATCTATCTACAGTTGTGTTATGTACACTAGTCATTTGCGTGTATGGGGGAATATCTCCACCCCTGTTATGTAACATTATTTTCATTGATTATTTTTAGACAAAGTTCAACATTGCCACAATCAAGGTACCATCATTTCAGACAGCAGGATGTTACAAAAATACTTTGGTATAAGTGAAGTAAGTATCCACTGGATGAATGTGTATGAATAGTAAAAGTTTTAAAAACCTTTTGTAGTTCCATCAAAACGAGAGAAATGAAGGATAACCGTTATACTAGAAAGTAAAGCAACCAATACTTACCAACTTTCTCAGAGTCTTTGCCTATTTTCTCTGCATCTCCAACTCTCAGTAGTTTGGGTTTCAAGCCGGATTTATCATGTTTAAGTCTGGGTCCATTCTCTTCAATTGTGACTGAAGAAAAGAAAAACAACAAACATTTATACACAGAACCAAGCGAAATGGGGAGGGGGAAAACACAACACAGTTTCGATGCAATGAGTCCAACGGTATTTCACTGAATGCATATATCAGCGAAGTCAATAAAGAGACCACCCCTGGGCTGCTGCTGCTGTGTGATTTTGAGATCGGGTGGATGGCGACGAAGTGGAAATGGACTCGTCCGAGGAAAAGCCTAGTGAAACGGGTCGCTGACAGATATAGACGAAGTAGAGATTTGGTGACCCGTATGTGGCGAGTCCATTTCCACTTCATCGCCAGGCAAAATAATTTTTAAATTGTACCAAGTTTGAATGCAGGATGATGCAAGGACCCCGATGAGAAAATATCAGAGATGAAAGCAGACATTTGCTGTCTATGATTTTGAGAAGAGTCATTAACATTCAAAGAGTTTTTCAGACAATTGATCTCATTCTTATTGTTTCGGACAATCCATTCTATGGCTTTCTTCAAGTGTACTATCCGTATGTAAAAAGAGGGACTTTTTTTCTTTTTGGTTGTACCAAGTAAAAATCAATTTCTTTTTTGGTTAGCAGCAATTTAATTTTTAACTCCTTTCTTTACAAAATTTTGAATATATTTAAAAATTTATTTATTGATAACAATTATCTTATCAATAAATAAATTTTTAAATATATTCAAAATTTAATTTCTTTTTAAAATTTCCATTTCTATTAAAAATGTTTTTTTTTCTATTGCTCTCAGCCTTGCTTGGTGGCTGAGGTAGTTTATTTCCCACCAGCAATAATGAGTTGTTGTTCTAACCCAGGCAAAAACCAGGACATTGAGTGCTGATTTTCAAGGCAAACAGGCCTTCCCCACTTGGTAAATTGCCATAATATAATCTCCTTTCTTCCCATTTAGCCTGTGGGAAAACTTAGCTAAGCTTAGTAAAATAGCTAGATATGCAGGAGTGAATACCATTACCCGACTTATCTGAAGTTTGTTATTTTAAAAAATCAGCCTGTAAGATTTCACTCGACTCAGTACGAGTAAACTCTCTCTCGGGCATGTAAGTTTTTCAGTTTCCCCAACCACTAGCCAAGTTGAAAAAAAAAGATCTTTTATCACATTTAAAAGATTTTTTTAAAATATTCAACTGAATCGTTATCAGGGGTGGACTGAGAGGAAATAAACACCTCGATAGATTTCCTGTCATATGAACTTCAAAGCCGACAATGTTAATGTATCTTTTACGTAACCTTTTTTCTTTGCAAAGTTTGTCTATCTGACATTGGAAGGTCTTCATTCTATGTGGAGGTTCAGGAAGGGTAAAACAATGAGATCAAAGTCACCATAGTGCATTACACTTTATAGGATTCTTTTCTTTTAGGCATGAGTCAATCTTCTTTGCATAAGTATTTCGGTCAACACAAATTATTTTGGGGCGAGTAAACTTTCCCTTTGACTCGACCAGCGGTCGGGTTACTTTTTTTAAAACATCTTACAGGCTGTCTACAATAATACAATCCTAAAAAGTAAGAACCCCAAGACAGAAATGAATGACATCGATAAAAATATTCAAAAAGAAAACAGCAATTAAAAAGCGACTTACATCGATTATGCTGTACAAAGTTGACGGCCATATTGGTAGGGACAAATTCTGAGACTTCACTATCCTTCTTCTTTCTCATTTCTTGAATCAGTTTCTGTTTTGCATCCTCTGTGTGTTCAATATTCCTGATCTTGGCTCTGCAATTGAAAAGTCAAATGATAAAGATATGGAACTTATCTAAAATCTCTTATCTAAAACAAGAGTTTAAAAATTTACTCGTAGTAAGTCTAAGCTTAGAGAATTGGGATATGAAGTTTTGCAGTATCCTCCATATTCACCTACAGATAATCATCTTTTCAACTTCATATCTGTAATGAAAGGTTCAATAATAGGGAAATCATACTTTCTGCTTTTACTGAATTTGTGACCTCTAAATCTAAAATATTTTATAGAGATGGTATATTATCATTAGAGGATTGTTGAAAAAAAAAAAAAAAAATGCTTATTGCTTCAAATGGGTCACTCAAGTTTGATTGAATATTTACCGTTTTTTCTTGTTTATGTCATCCATCATCTATTAAAAAAAAATCTTAAAAGTATAAAGGTCCTATGACGACAGATACCCAGCAGAAAATGGTTGAAATAGAGAGAGTGGCAATTAGTTGTTTTTTAGGAACATTAATTCTGAGATACCTGATTTTTTTTATTAAAACCATGAAATTCCTAAAAACGTTATATATTTTCAGTAATTAGGTGCCAACGAACCTGTATAACAATTTGCATTCTTGTCAGTTCAGCAGTTCCAAAGTTCAATATTTTTTGCATGTTGACATATAGTTATTTACATATAAAATGTAAACAAACAATTAGATCACCCGTAACTCACCATTTTTCAATTCCTGGAGTTTTATCAACATTATAGCCAAATTTCAGCAAAATCGGTCAAGATTTGAGAAATTTTCCCAATTGTAAACAAAAACAAAGTTTTTGCTTATAAAATGTAAACAAACAATCGGATCAGCCATAACTCACCACCCCCAGGTGGAATCTCTCCACAAGCCTACATACAAAATTTCATTGAAATATATTAAGGAATAACAAAGTTATCCAATTTAGAAAAAGGACACAATGACGACAGAGACCCATAACAAATCATAGTGCCCACCTTTTTATCGGGGACAAAAAAAAAACAACATTCCACATGTAACAATCTAATAATTATCTGGATTATAAGAACGAATAAAATATCATGAAAGAAAGCCGAGGACTGCTTACTCTATTCCCAAATCTATTTCAGGAATTCCAGACAACATCTGGTTGGACAACATATCTTCACTCTTCTTGGTTGAGGATTCGACCTTAAGATTTTCAGGAAGTTGGTAGAGGGCATCTTCAGCAGGAACATTTCTGAAAGAATCCAAATTAGTACAAAGCAAAGTTTAATATTCAGATGAGTGGAAGTAAATGAAAAAAAGACGATGTAAGAAGAAAAAGAACAAAACATGAGGACATGCTACTACAGAGAAAACGTTTTAGTTGAATGTATTCAAATCAGATTTCAAATTCTTTTTTCTTTAATATTTTGTAATTATAATAGAATATGTTCAGAAGATTTTTTATTACCACTGGATTCTTATTCAATATGCAGTTGTACAAGTGTAAATAAATAATATTATTTTGAATTTTTTAGATGAAGCCTTGTCAATTATCATTAATTTGTATAGATGTGAAGCAAGAAAATGATTTTAAATTATTTAGAAAAGAGTAAATTTAACCCATTATAATAAAGGAATGGATAATTTTGTATCCGACAGAATAAGATAATTATAAAGACATTTAATTTGGAACCCATATCAGCACGCCATTAGTGTTAACGATTGCTAAACAGGCGGCCAAGATCGTATATAAATGAATAAAGAAATGAGCACCGTGCAGGGATTAAACTCGCGTCCACCTAGGAAGTAATCTATACGCGGTCCTGCACTTTACCACTGAGCACTACCATGGAAAGGCAGCAGCCCAAAACAAACACATTCATTCATTCACCTATACCAGTGGTTCCCAACCTTTTTGAGTCATTCCCCACTTTTCTCAATAAGATTACTAGTTTTCCCCCCTTCCATTTATTAAGTTGCAACAAAGAATAATTTCAAATAACTTGATTTTGCATATAATTAGACAATTTTTAAATAAAAATTAGTTTAATTTTATAATTGTACAGCTGCTGCTGTGTATTTGTTACTCAAAGAAAGCAAGCGAAAATAATTAGAACACATTTGAAATTCCAATTTATTACAAAAAAATAAGAATTCTGTTATTGTAACCGATATACATCATCAATGTGATCTCTGTTCTTGTTTTTTTGCTACTAGTTCTTCGATTTGTAGGTCTATTTGTGAGAGAGTAAATCTTAAATCATTCTCAACTTGAAGCTTATTTCGAGCCTTCAACTTGACAGATAGAAGTGCAGAAAACCATATATTTAGACTGGACTTTTATTTTTACCTAATAGCCTTATTCCCCCCTTGGACTACCCAAATTCCCCCCCTGGCCTATACAATCAGTTAGAATAAGGGCTGCAGCCTTTCCATGGTAGTGCTGTTATAATTTCATTGCGATAAAGAAAGTAAAATCAATAAAACAGACAGACTTACTTCTCTTGAGCCCTAAATGTATGATGTCCCTTCTTTTTGGCAAGTTCTTCTTCCACATATTTTAACCTGAAAATCAAAATGATATAAAAACAAGATTTATAATGAACAACATTCTTTTTCAGTAAATTATTTGAACTTGAGCTAGAAATCAAATGATTAAATAAAATTTCACCAAGAAGTAATTACACGATTTATTAATAAATCTCCAATGTTTTATTCAATCTTTTAAGAAACAACTACAGGTTGTACCTCTCTAATCCAACGCTGTGGTCTGGCAACTCCCATGGTTCGGTATGTTTTGAATCTGCTGCCATTAGTTTGTGGACCTGCCACTAGAGTTCTTTCATTCGGTTTCAAACCGCGGTTAGAACCAAAATTTAGCGGCTTATAAACAGACTCGTTAAAGCTAATATGTAAAAACCAAATCACAGTTTGAATTGAATTACTCTAAATTCAACAACTTTCTGTTTTTTTCAAATGGTTCTTCAGACGATTGAACTCCTGTGTTGTAAACACGACCACAGAATGGCGACCATCTTCCTCTCTGGGAGGAAGTCCAGATATTGACAGAGAACGATGTTGGAAGCAAAGAAAAATCAAAGAAGCAGCACACATCAAAATGTCGACTAAAGTCAGACAAGTGTGGAGTTCAACCTGATGTGGTTTCCGCTTCTCAACAGACCTAAACGCGACAAGACAAAAACACAGAAACACCCGGGCCCTGCGTTATAAGGGTTACCCCCTTTAAAAACAAAACTTCTGTTTACCCCATCACACTCAGATTTTACACCTGAAGAAAACACAAACAACAGGAAGGAGCTCAATTGTCTGAAGAACCATTTGAATATTAAAGACCCTTCTCAAAACTATAGAAAATAATTTTCTGTTTATTTTAGCATAAAATTAGACATGCATTTTTTTTTTCTGAATTTTATAAATAATTTTTTATACAACCAAGCAAAAAGCATAAGCAAACACAAATAATTTATATTATATAAATTATATTAAAAATATATTGTTCTATTTATCGAAGAGTGTGGAAAACTCTTCATTAGGACAAATTTCCCTGTGCACTCAGCAGCTAATTGAGTTCATTCAAAGCTGTGTGATTAGGGTGGAGGTATCCCTTCGGTGGACTTGCATCCTGCTAAGGAGGTGGTCATAAAAACTTGAAACTTGCAAGGATCACTAAGCTGATGCATGCAACAGAAACCAGGTCTTCGTCGATACTCCATTGGGAGTTGTCTCTTAAGAGACAGGACACTTTACCTTACCACTCTTAATAAAGTTACGAACATCTGTCACTGTCAAATGCCAATTATAATGCCAAATATAGAGAGAGGCAGATGTAATAAAGAGCATTTTCCAAGAAGAAACGGACCAAAAATAAAGACAAATGGTCTGTAATTATTGCCCCTTTCAGTAAAATCAGATGCTTGAAATGCAGAATATATAAAAGAATTTAAGTTTAGCAAAAAGCAAAAAACAAAAAAAGTTACATTTCAGCATCTTCATCTCGAATGTTAGTCTCAGCAGCAAAAGCCGTTCCAATGGATTCCATATCTTCTCCTTGTAAAGACCTAAGAACAAACACAAAAATAAAAAACAAAAATTAGTCTTCACCTTAATTAAGATTCAAAATCACTTTTTGTAATGGATAAAATACAAGCGTGAAATATTTGGCAACCAAGTAGTGAAATTCAATATTTGTATTATTTGAAATTTAATTATTTTAAACAGAAATGAAAGATTTTAGTTCAACAAAATCAAAACAAAAAGCCTCACAAGATGAAGAATATTACTATTAGAATTTTACTTGCTGTGTAGTTTAATTATGCTTTAAAAAAACAAAAAACAAAGAGCATTTTTATTATTAGCCTCAAGTAAATTCAAGAGGCAATTACCCCCCAAGTAAATTCAAGAGGCAATTAATTAATATAATATCTACCATAAGATCACCCATGGGTGTTATTTTAGGTGGGCATTTATTTGGGGGTCAAATTTTTGTAGATGAAAATTTGAAAGCATCTATGTTTTAGTGCACTTTACTATAAAAAAACTGAACAACTTGAATACGCATATAATAATTAAGACATCAAGTCTGAAATATCTGTCAATTCGTTGTATAAACAAAAAGTTGCTTCAAAGAAATTAATTTGCTCGATACTTCTTCACTATTGCTGAATGAGTTTGAAAACAAACAAGTTATATTATTTATTTATTACAAAAATTAAATTATTTTATGTGTTTGAAGGTACTAAATACAGTCTATATAACATATATATATGTTCAGCTCTCATAGCAACTTAAAAAGAAAACACTGTCCAAAGAAGTACCAAATACGATTAAAACAAGTTGCCAATTGATAGTGAAGTGAATAAAACATGTGAGTCATAACTTTTATTGTTTTATTATGCTCAATTTAGCATTTGTCATGGCCTTTGAATAATGGCCCTGCTCTATTATTTGGTCCATTTTTTCCAACCAAATTTGGCTGTTTTTCTGTTTTACCGCTCTGGGCGATCTTACGGTAGATCCACAATGTATTTTGAGGAACAATTATAGACAGGATTTGAGATTCTTGTTACAGACAAAGGCAGCTACAATGATCTGCCAGTAGTGTGAATTGATTATCATAGAGGGTATTTTACACCTGGTCAGCACTCTTATGTTAAGACCTTTGAGGATCTATACTATTCTTGAGTATTTATGTCAAAGCTATACATAATCTATACCTAGCTAAAAAAAACTCCACTCACTCAGATTTTGAAGACATGCAAATAAAAAAGTAATAATCTAGAAAAATCTAGTTGTCTAATTAAATTAACTCAATGTCATAAATCGCTTGGTACTGCTCCTAATTGATAGCGGAGCTCTTCAGCAGAGGAAACAAAATTTGTTAAAATTATGTCAGACTTATAAAAAACAAATTAAAAAATGTGCATAAAGTTGAAAGGAGGTAACTTTGATCCGTAATTATACCCCTTGTTATTGACATCTAAATTTTCTTATATGAAACTAAGAGTTAATAAAAATGTTTTTCAAAATTAAAAAAGCAAAACTTGCGGTTACTTACGTGCCAGTTTTCAAAACTTTCATGTCAATCATTCCACCAGTTTTCATTTTGAAAGGATCATTCTGGGTGAAGAGGAAATGGCAAATAAAGAAATTAATTTTAAGAAGTTCAACAATGACTCACTTCTTGTGAGTAACTTCACCGTACATCCAAATTAAATTCTTCTTGATATTTCCCACATGCGTCCTTGTTATTCCATAATCCACAAGATAAAACTTCAAAGACCCTGTTAACTCCCAGAGGATCTACTCCAACACTTGACGACTGTCTCAGTCTCCCTTGTTAACTACTGGGTCTTCCGAAAAAATATGAACAATGTGAAGTTGAACCGAAATTCAAATGTTTGACTTCCTGCTTGTCGACACACAGTTGAAAGAGAGTAACCCTTCTGCCTTTGGACCCAACAAACTGTCAGAGAATGTGTCGTTTGATCTTTCCATGTGGTGATTGGATGTGATGTACGTAAGTCGAATCAGAAAACGCGGGTTGCTGCCTGCTCAGTAACTGGCTCTGGTTCCTTCCCAGCAGGAAGCAAGCTTTTTCAAATCGTTTGTGTGGTCACACAACTGAAGCGCAAGAACTCAAATTTTGTTGAAAAGTTTTAGTGCATCTACAGTTAAAATTTCAGTTCAAAATCTCAATGCAATAAAAAGTTATTCTAAATTTTGGTGCAAGGGGCACAACTCCCATCCAACAAGATTAACAAAAGAATTGACAGAACAATGGTCAAATGTTTCATTGCTGAATCTTTGAAACGTATTCAAACTTTTGTCAGAATTTCTGAGATGAGAAATTATTATTATTATACACTGATTTATTCAGACCATTGTTTCAAAAATTAAAAAGGGACAACATGAACTTAGTATTTACATTTGATGAGATTTTACGTAGATATCTAAAATTCCTGTTAACATAAGTTAATTTATTTCTAATGGTGGACAACTTTTAATTCATTCTTTAAGTCTAAATTCTGGATGAACAGTCCATGATTGAATTTTGTGTACAAGGTCTGTCCAGAAAGTATCCAGCCATTTTGAATAGCTTGAGAACCAGTTGAGTTGCCTTGACATAACTTGGTTATTCAGATGGCAGCAAGACACCATTGAGTGAACTTGTGTTGCATTCACAATGACCGAGCAAGTCGTTCTTCACAGCTCCTGTAGGTTTTTTTTGGCAAAACAATGCATCAACCAGGTCTTTCAGCACCCCTACAGTCTAGATTTGGCTCACCTCTGGCTTTTCCCAAAGAGATTTCAGACCATTGACGAGATTAAGGAGAATGCAGTGAAACAGCTGATGGCGACCCCGAAAGAGAACTTTGCACAAGTGGAAAGAACACTGGGATAAGTGTATGAGAACACTGGGATAAGTGTATGAGGCCCCAAGGGCAGTAATATGAAGGGACTAAGGTGTCATTGCCCTAGGTAGACTATTTTTTCATTAATATTAAATGGCTGGATACTTTCCGGACAGACCTTGTGTTTGTGTAAACAGTACTTACAACTTCAATTTCTTCTTTCTTTGATTTCTTACCAAGGGCCAAAGTAACAGCATTGACACCTTTGGGCTTCTCTCGGAGTTTTTGTAAATTCTTTATGTCATTAACTGAATATCTGGAAAATAGATATAGTGTTTATTATTTTAAAGAATTCTTAAAAAATAAAATTGTAATTATTCACTCATAACGATGCTTACATATTTCACAGTGACTAATAGAGCGTCAAAGTGCTGACATCATCAGCCGACTTCTGGTTCCAGCCAGAAAAATCCTACTACGTATTTTCAATAGGGTAAATTTTGCTTGTCATTTTCTTTTTGTTATTTCAACTGCAATTTTGCACAGGTTGTAAGTATAGGACAGCCAGTTTATGCTGAATAAGAAATTTTGGTATGTTTTAGTCATTTTATCGATTTTTCATTCGTTTTTTTTCCCCCTCAGGAAGTTCGAGCAGACGACCACTAACACCAACAGACTGTGACATATGTCAATAAAAATGCCCAAAACTGGTAATCTGTCAGTTTTATAGTAATAATCTTTGTGTTATTAATAAGAACAAAGACTGTAGAAAACTTTCATCTAAAAATTATTTGTTAAACAATGTAAATTCTGAGGTAATTGCGGTTGAAAACTTATGTTTACACTTTTTAAAAAAGTGTTTGAAACATACTTCACATTCGAAAAATTCAGCCTTTGTTTTTTTTTTAAAAAGACGTATTTCTATTGAAAGCATTCAAAAATATTATGAATCATTTTCTTGTAGCTGTTAATGTTTACATACTTTAATAAAAATTAATTTTGTTTTTTTAGAAGAAAAACTTATTTTACGAATGCAAACTAGGGTCTGAGAAAAAACGGAGATAATTCTGTAAGCCTTGGTTCAAGGGAGATAACTCTGCAAGGCTTGGAAGCTGTTTGAATTAACTACTATTAAATTGAACATTATCTAATTCTTCCTCAGTTCTCAAGAACTTCTTCGTAGGCATTTTTATTGTGTTTATTTATGTTTTTGCTTATCAGATCATTAAATAGGTAGAACTAGTTAGTCTTCCCGAAATAACACTAAATGTCAAAAACGTTATTGTCTTTAGACTTCATGACCTTTACCAAAAGCAACGCCACCAAGATCTTTGAATAGCCATGAATATACAGTTATCATAAAGAGTACCAACTGAAGATACATCTAACAGATGTAATAAGGGTTGGCATTTAAGGTGGGAGTATTTTAGAAATGTTTATATTTGTGTGGTAAGCTAGTTTCTTTTGTTAGGTTGTTTTTGAACATGTTAACAGAAACGGAGTTCCAGTATGAAAGGGATCTTGATGTCAAGAATCTATTTCTAATACCAGGATGACGGTGTTTCTGGTATTTGTGTCAGTGACTTCTGTTTGTTGTTCTTAGTGTTCGTTGTAGCATGGGTTTTCTCTGTATGGACATCTTACAGTGGCTGTCTGCATCCATTTATTTTCTACCATGCGGTGTGTCATTTTGTAGATGTGTATCAGGTCGCATTTTAAAAATTAAAATCCTTCAACAAATACAAGCGAATTTGTCTAAAGACTAAACCACAAAAAAATCAAACCAAAACAATGTTTAAGTCGTACAAAAAAAAAGTTTATAAACAAAAACTGTCCCTACGTACGACGTACCGATGAGCACGTAAAAACAAGTAATCGTTACTGTACATCAATGTATTGGAAATTCTTAATGACATTTACTTACTTTATTACCGGTGTTTCGGAGGGTGTATCTTCAGTCTCTCCATCGCTTTCGGAAGATGAAGAGCAACGTCGCTTGCGAAAATTTCGTTTCTCTTTCAACGACGCCATGACAGCATTGATGTGTGATGTTTGTGTTTTTTTACCTCCTTTCAAAACAGAGCGACTTCCGGTGCAGGAAGTTGAGCAGACAAACCTATTTTCAACATGGCAGCCAGGTTTGTTCTCTCTCGGCTCGTTTCACCTAAAAGGTCGATTTTTCATGTAAGTTGGGTTTATTATTTGAGAAGATTTCGCCAGAAGCTTTTGATAAAGCAACATTAATAGTTTTTATGCCGTGAGCAAAATAATATCAACTCCTTTTAAAACAGTTTACCATAACAACCAGTGAACCGGTCATTTACGTAACTGGTTTTGTTGACATATGACATTGAATTCTTTTTGCAAGTTTCTTTCGAAGGTTGAAAAAATAAAAATAAAATTGCATTATTTTAAAGATATGAATGTCAGAGAATATCTACTTTGTGTATGTTTATTAAGAATATTTAATTGTATATGTTTATTAAGAATATTTAATTGTGTATGTTTATTAAGAATATTTAATTGTGTATGTTTATTAAGAATATTTAAATAAATAATAAACAATGTCCAATAGCATTGATTTCTAAATTAAATAGTATTTAGAAATCTTTGGTATTTAGCAAATAAATACCAAAAAGATTCTGGACATCATGGAGTTAAGCCATGTTTTCAAAAATATCTAGAATCCAGATTGAGGGAAGTGTAGTTCAGCGTCCCAAATTATTGCGCACATCACTAATTTTGAGAGTCTGCCTGACTGTTCTTAAATTAAAAATCAAATTTAACACTAACTGTAATGTCAATTTAAAAATAAATTGAACATTTAAAAATCAAAATTCGTTTCGTTTACTCTGTATTAGTGGCCTTTCGTAAATTTAAATTACAAATCTTTAAAATCAGAAATGGCCACAATTAAGGTGAGTAAACATTGTATTGTATTAATCGGGCCCTTTCGTAAATTTAAACTAAAAACATTTACATTAAAAACCTTTAAATTCAGAACTGACCTCAACTATTTTGGGAAGCTAAACTTCCTTAGATACTAGATATTTCTAGATGTTTTTGAAACCATGGCTTAACTCCATGATGTCCAAGAAATTCTGATATCTCAAATTGTTGGTGCATCTTAGACAGACTAGAGGTATAGCTAAAGGGGGAGAAGAGGTGCTATTTGAAACTGCCATCCAATGGGGGTGCGTGAGCAAAATATAATTCACCTACTGCATTTCTCCTGATATAATCAAGGATATATTTGTGTTAAGGAAACTCGAAGACTTGCTTGTAAAAACATCTGGACATATTTTTATTACACAACATCTTTGTCGGCTGGAGAGTGAAGAATGGGAGAGAGATGATAAGGAGAACCGCCAGCCTATCCCCAACAGGGACAGCGATCTCGGGCCTTAACAGCTCTGCTGATGTCTGCGTCTTCTTTGAGTGTCGAGATTTCTGTCCGCTCCCTGGGATAGCAGTCTTCTGCTTTTTATAGTTTCTCTAAGGCCTACGTGGTGTCACACGGTGTCAATCACCGGTTCCCATTTCCTGTTTTGAACACTGACAATATTTAGACAATATACCTATTTCCTGAGGTGCCTGGGTTCACTTACATTTCCGCCCCAGGTGTCCGGAAACATAAATCATAACATTTGTACCTTAATACATACATAGATAAATTGCATAAAAATAATTCAGTGTTATTTTTCACCATGTGATAGTGTATGTCTATTTAGTTCAAATTTTCCTTTTTCATCAAATCTCACTAAATGTTGGAGGGTGGCCTCTTAAGGAGCTAAGCCCCCCTCCAGGCCCCCAAATCTCTAGCTACGCCACTGATTTTAGACTTTCATTCTTAATTTTCCAACAACTAACTTATTTTGCATTATTACTCGCTCATTTTTAGTTTTAAGATTTTTCTTTGGAAAAAGTCTATGATTATTTTTTCTGGTCAGGAGACATTGTTTCTTTTCGAGAATGCAGATTTGTAAGATTTTCGGTTACAGACAATTAAAAAAAAATGGCTGATAGATATTATCAATTTATTCCATAACATTTTATAAAAAGATTTTCTTACTTGATTAGAGTATTAATTATCCACTATAAGCTTCTATTATTTGAATGCAAGAAATATATCACACCAAATGTAAGCTGGGAAAAGTCCGAAGATCTGTAAGAACAATGTATGAGACATGGCTGGACGACCAATATATTTACTATAGAAGTTAGATGCAAAGGTTTTGTTGCCAACTTCGTCTGAACATACCTGATTAGACTCGGATTATCATCAACAGAGAAAAGGAAACCTCCTTTCCTTTTCTCTAAGATCGGGCAGAGGCTGCATCATCATGGATCTAGCTCTCCCACACTATGACGAAGAATCAACAAAGCCAGGTGGTATCGTGACATACTGCTGGAGCGCCCTGGCTTAGTGGTAATGATGCTTTGGGCCCAAAACCAGGCCTGACCCCCGGGTCATCATCTGATGAAGGCTTTGTTAGAGGCTTGCTGCTGTTTTTGTTGCAGTAGTTGTACATATTTATTTATTTATGTAGTGAGTGATGCATAACAGCTGTGGTACACAGCCTTTCTCATAGATCTTTATATGGTTATGAGCCTCATCAATCTGTTACTAGGAATAGAACCTCAAGTCTTTCAGCTTTCATTCCTCCTTTTTAAAATTCCATACATCTATGGTTTCCATAAAAGGCATTTTTTAAATCTATTGATTAAATCAGTCCAGTTTCTTTGTCTTTGTTGTTTTTATCACAATGTTTCAGCCACTATACTCTCTGGCTTTCTTTAAGTGTCTGTCACATTTGGTGACTGGGCCATCTTTCAAAACAGGAGACTGGTACATTTTCAGTGATTTCAACCATTGGCGATTTCTGCTATGGAAGACCAACCACGTAAAAATCTCCTGCTTTAGAAACTGATTTCTTGTTTGCAAAGATTTTTTTTTTTTAAGAATTTTAATAATACAATGTTTACTCACCGTGGTTGAGGTCATTTAAGTATATCTTAAAAACAACTACGTAAGTTTAATCTATATTCATGCCCTTTCGTAGATTTAAAATAAAAACCTTTAAATTCAGAAATTTACCTCAACTACGGCGAGTAAACATTGTATTATAAAAATTCTTTAAAAGAAATCCAAAGAATGGGTTAGCCGAAACATTGTGTTTACAACACAAATAACAAGAAGGAGTTCAATCGTCCGAAGAACCATTTGAATTGATAAATTGTATCTTTACTTAATTCTACCTTTTTAGATTAGTTTAACATTCGGGGAAATATTGAGCATAAACAAGAAATTGCTGCGCAACATAAAGTTTTTGATATTTTATAAGTAGAATGCAATTGCCAAATTACTCAATTATTTCTGTCATTTTTTGACGGCAAAGGTAAACTAGTCTTATAATAATCGTCACTGGTAAAAGATTGTCACTTACTAATATCTGTTGATGTTATGTAATCAAGTAATGTTATGAGATACTGTATGGTTTTCCTTTCAAAGAATTGAAGAGGCATTATTCTCCCATCTTTGGGAAGTCAAAATCAATACCATTTTGTTATAACTACCTATTTTATGATACTTTTACAGCAAGGACCACTTTCAATAGCAAGACTCTCAAATTCAGCAGGAGAAGGAGACTCCTCTTCCGATGAAAGATTGTTGACACCTCCACTCCCACCCTACAAAGAGTACGTAAATGAAACCACCGAGTTAACCCGTGCTCGTCTACTTTACCAAAGCCGGAAACGAGGTATGCTGGAAAACGGCCTTCTTCTCAGGTAAAAATCTTTTGTAACACACGCAGCAATTTAAAAAAAACAACACTGTTACCTATGCAGTGTTAAGAAGGGAGTTTTATAAAGTTGTAAAGTCTTATTTTTAGCTTAAATTTGGCTCATTTGATAATTTCATAATTGTCTTCAGAAAGTCTAAGTATATAGAAGGATCAATATAACATCCACGCCTCCAAGCAAGAGTGACACGATGCACCCAGGAGATGTATCAAATATCAATTCTCCTATATCCCCTATCTCTCAAGCATGAATGGGGGGGCTTTGCAGCTTTTTGGCTAAGATCAAAGTGTAGTATCTGTTCTTCGAAACCGCCATGGCCTCGAAGTTCAGAGAACCACGGCCCTTCGGTGATCCTCGTGGCATGCTCGGGTATCATCCTGGGAGAAGTTGCGCAGGATATCTTGGCCAGCTGGTCGGGAGGCGATCACCATTAGCATGCTCAGGATTCGTCCTATGAAGCTTTTGGGACCCCCCCCCTTATCCCGGTCCTCATGGCATTTGTTTTACTTTGACCCCAACACCTGCAGTGTTTGAATCCAATTTCATGTCGTTTGGAGTTCCTGTCGTTAGGCCCACGCTGAAACACCTGCAACTTTAGTCAATATCCTGTTTTCGGACCCCCACACATATGGGGTCCCCTAGGGTCACTTCCACATCCGCCCAGGTGTTAGTCCGGAAATGCCAGTATATCATAACAAAAGGGCATTTTCAGAAAGGGCATTTGGGGAAGGTGATACAGATGTAAGAGATGGAACCAGGGCGTGGGGAGGGGGGTATGAGGACATGGTCAAATGGTCAGGTAGGCAAGGACAAAGCAAGGCAGAGGGCTGCCATGTCCAGGCAGCCCGTGAAAGAACAAACAGTTTGTGCTGCTAACATGGCATAACACAAGATAAACATGAAACCCTGCCCATCTACGAGCCTTTCCGGCCTTCAGCCAGTGGTCAGTTCAACCAATCATTGAGGGGGTACAATCCAAATGTAATAGATCAAACCAGGCGTAGGGGAGGTGAGAACAATGTCAGTCAGTTTCCAGATAGTCAGGTGAGGATATAAGGCTGAGACAGAGGGCTGCAATGTCCAGACAGACAGTAAAAGAACAAAGGAAGGGTCAGTGGTTCTAACATGGCAATATATTAACTAAAGATAAATAATAAAAAATGGTTTATAAAGTAGGAAGGACACGATTTCTCAGATAATCCAAACAATGAAAAAGGAAGTACTACAATTCTTTCAAAAAGATTAGAGGGACTCAAATGTCTCCCTGCTTCTTCTACTAAGGCTTTGATACCTGTTTATAAATTTTATGTGGTTTCTGTCCATTTCTCCTTAGTTCACACTCACATATACACTTATATTTTAACCCTTTTTTTGATGTTCTCTTTCTGTGAGTTTTTTGCCTGGGGAATAATGGATCACTCCATGACAAAGCATCCAATTCCCCTTAAATATAGATCATTTTTAATTATTTCTGTTGTCAAACTTCTACTCTGGAGTTGACTTTATTTTCCCCCATTAACAACAAAGACAATGACAACATCAATGACCCTCACCAAAATTAGAACCTGTCAAGGCTATAGAGGAGACCGAAATTTGGCATGCAAAATTATTTCAACCCACTAGAAGATTTATAACGAAAAATCCCCCACAGGCCACCTTATTTTTTTTTCCAGTTTATATCTAAAATTGGCTCAAATTATATCTAAAATGATTTAGATTTTCATGCCATTTATCTTTTTTAATTATTTGTGTGGTCTTATTTTCAGTTCTTTCGCAGCCAAATACTTGAATGAATTGGATGAGACGCAGTTGTCTCTATATGACAAACTCATCAATGAACCAACAAATGATTGGGACATCTATTACTGGATCACAGGTTAGCATTCCCTTTCTTTCTCACATATGTGCACACACACAC
>VCCN01005280.1:791051-801814 GCA_006491835.1 Architeuthis dux | reverse complement strand
TATATATATATACATACATATTCATATCTTTCATGTCTCTACATGTCCCCAATACATTTTCCAACATCGAGAGTTTGACTATTCTACAGAGAACAAAAGCATTCAAATAATTAATCATTTTAGATTGATTATACACTGATTTATATGGACTAGTGTCCTCATCTTGATTGTTATAGTCACAATGTTTTGGCTGTTGTACCCTCCGGCCTTCTTCTTTTTTAGTGGATAAACGTGTTGGTTAATCATATCTAGTAACCTGCCTGGTGGTTATGAGTTCAATCCCTGGTTTGGGTAGTACAAAAAAGTCAAATACTCTGGTTCAGTGGAAGAGGCTGACAAGTGACATCGCAAGGACAAATTAACTAGGAAGAATTAACTGATATGAGATATCCTCTAGCATGGACAGCGGAATGAGAACAATTTACGCCTATGGATTAAATAAAGGGTTCAGCTCAAAATTCCTAGGAGTTTACCAACTATGACAAACACCTGAAGAAGGCTGGAGGGTACAATGGCCGAAACATTGTGATTATCTTCTTTTTTTTTTGTGAGGTGAGGAAGAACCATCATGTATTTTAATTGAAAGCATTTGCAATAAAAATCCCCGGAAGAGGATTCAGAATTCATTGAGGATGTGTTTAAAATTACTAAGAACAACACAGGAAACATCAAAACATGAGCCGTGTTGTTTGGTGAAGGTGTATCACAAACACACACAGATACATATATAAATATACATATATAAATGTACATATATAAATGTACATATATATCCACATCATATTTATAGATATTACAATACCATTATTAGTCAGAGGAATTCCATAATCACCAATTAAATACTGTTTTTACTAACAGGATCCAGATTAGGTGTGAAAATATTCGTGGGTTTTAAGAACTTGGTTCCTTCCAAGAAAATTTCATCATTTCCTCTAATTTTACATTTTAATTTCCTAGCCTGCATGTGTGTATTTTTAATTGTGACGAAAGTCGACAGTGCTATACCTAAAAGTTTTTTCCTTCAGACCAAATTTGAATCAGTTCATAGCATTCATAAAGGAAGGATAGACAGAGTTGGCAAAAAATGAGGAATATTTTATTTTTTATATCACACTATGTCATATTATTCTTTGTTTTTAGATCAATTCTCGAAAGAAAAATAGAAAGTACAAGAAAGAAAGAAAGAAAGAAAGAAAGAAAGAAAGAAAGCAGACTATATAGTGTTTATAACTAATGTATACACTTCATATATATATTTATAACTTTTTCATTTGCCAATGAATTATATTGCATTTCGGACAATATTTTCCATTTTATTTTTGATGTAATGATTATTTATTTTTGTTTCGGATGTTTTCACGGGGATTAACTTGAAAAATCAATTGGAAACAAATAGTTTTATTACAGAAACAAATGTTGCCAAATTCTGTCAAAAATTGTATATACAACGTTGCAGATTTTGAACAGAATCTGTTCTTTTTCTTGTTTTTTATATAATGAGAATGATGTATGTTTGAAGACATCTTTTTATTAAATACAATAGAACTACTTTTTAAAAATAATCTTTATTCTGATATCAGACATAGCAAATTTAACTACCATTTCTCTTATTAGTATAAACCCAGCCTAACTACACTGAAGCTGGCTTAATGATGCAATTAACTGCTGTCAAAAAAAGACTATTTCAAGTATTCAAGTATAATATTCAAGAACTCTTTAACCATTTCTCTGACTTTTTTCCAAACATCATAATTCTTTGAAAATTCAGTAACATTATTCTAAAGAACCTGATTCAAAGAATAAAAGAGTTCCCTTACAAGTCAAATGCTTCTGACCACCTTGTCTAGCATCATCAGGACTGATAGAATGCTTATTATTAGATAAAATAAGGAAAAATACAAACAACAATAACAATCACCACTTTCTACTAAGATACATCTACATTGTTACATAGTCTCTCTGTTAATGCGTTTTATACTTTATAATTTTATCAAGCATTTTATTGTGTTTTTTTATTTATTGACATGTATGAGATCTTATCAATAAGCAATGAAAGTCAATTCTAATCATAATGTTCTAAAACATTAGAATTAAGTTATTTATTGACATATATGAGGTATTATCAATATGTAATGAAAGTCAATTCTAATCAAAATGTTCCATGTTTTATTGACATGTATGAGGTCTTATCTTCTGTAGATAACAATAATAAACATCAGCTGTACACATATGTGTATTTTAGTTTTTTTCAGACATATTTCATAAAATCCCACAGAGCAGAAATCTCTTAATAATTCCAATCATCTCATATTTTTAAACTGGTTTCAAAAGATTATAATTTAGATTGGATAATAGTTGAGAATTTGCTGAAATTAGATGAGATAGGATGATGAATTCTCAGAATTTTCTGATTTTTTCCCTGTAAAATCAAACTATTAAAAATTTAGAAAGTAAAGAAACAGAAAAGTTGAGGAGAGACATGATTAAAACTCGAAAGATTGCCGGTGCAATGCCAGTCTACAAATTCATCCGGCAGCAGACAATTAAATGGTGGGGACATCTGACAAGAATGGCAACCGACCAACCGGCATTTAAAGTCTACAATCTCACAAGATCAGCCGTCTGGGCAAGAGGACAACTTCAAGCCATTGACCACCATCTTCACCTCCCGATGACACTCCACAGTACTCGTGGAATATAAAATTGAAATAAGAAAATAAAATAAGACAGTTTAATAATCAGTTATTGTACTAAATGGGGTGTAATGCATAACTATTTTTATTTTACAAGGACATTTTTAGATAAACTTGTGAGATTTAACTTTTTCTGCTCATCACAAAAATCATAGGCTCTTTACATAATCCTATGGACAATGTGAACCAAACTATAAATTTTAACCCCCACTCTCTCTCTCATTCATAACTGTTGTCTGTGTTAGAGTTTTGCTTGTTAGATATTTATTTACGTGGCTATATATATAAGTCCATAGCCTAATAATGTAAAATAAAGCATTTATTTTACACAACAAATATTTGTTTTTCAACATAATCTCTTTCCTTGTCAATGCACTTAACCCAATGCTTCTCCATTAATCACTGTTTACCAGACTTCAATGTCTGTCCGGAGAGTATCCAGCCATTTTGAATATCCCAAGAACCAATTACGCAGCCTCGATGTAACTTGGCAACCTATCAGAGGGGACCTTACTGCGCATGCGTGAACAGAGACTTTCAGCGTGGTTACTCATTCGGCAGTGAGATGACATTGAGTGAAATTGTGTACTGTGTGACTGTAACATACACAATGACTGAGCCTCCCTGTTCTTCAAATGTTGTACACGGTTTTTTGATAAAACATTGCACCACCCAGATTTATCAGCTCCCCAACAGTCCAGATTTGGCTCCCTGCGACTTCTGGCTTTTCCCAAAGAGATTTTAGACTGTGGACGAGATTAAGGAGAATGCAACAAAGCAACTGGTGATCTCAAAAAAAGACTTTGCAGAATGTTTAGAAAAGTACAAGGTGTAATGTTTGTCTGATAGTAGTGCCTTTGTTGCTTGTTGTTTGTTTGTTCCTTTCTATTTTTAGCTGTGCTTAGTTCAAACGCATTTGGTTCATAACTGTATTTAGCGATGGTTAGAAAAGAAGCAGAGAGACGGAACAAAGACACGTGTGTGCAGGGCTATTGCCTGTGAAGAAGAGAGCCATCACCGTTCTCACTTCTGGCCCGCGTTTTTGGGACCAGAAACGGAATAGGGGCTGCTGGGAGCTTGCTTTGGTGTGTTTATTTATTATTAAGTGTAAACATTAATACATACATATATAGAGATTACAGAAGGGATGCTGGGATAAGTGTGTGAAGTCTCAAGGGGAGTACTTTGAAGGGAACTAACGCACACTTGCCCTAGGTAGGCTTTTTTCTCTCATAAATATTAAATGGCTGGATACTTTCTGGACAGACCTTGTATATTCTTTAATTCCATTCTCTCTCTTTCATAAACATATCTGAGTTATGCAGGTTAGATATTTATTTTCAAATAAAGATTTTTTTAAAAGTATGGAAATTTATCAATATGTTATTATATCATATACAAAGAAAGATAACTCTGTTAGCTTTCTTTGTTAATGATCAGTAGTGGAACTCTCCCTGTGTTCAAATCAGTTAGCGGTTTTGGCGTCCTAATGTGTAGACGTCTGTGTTTGAGTATAATAAAAGTGAATTGAAGAAGAAGTGTATGCGTTTATATTGTGTTATATATCGAAGTTGACAGCGAACAAGTGGATCTACAGAGCTCAACAAAGAAATTAGTATTAACTTCTTAATTATTGATATTATTCATAGAATTACAATTTTTGTGCCTTGTTTATTAGATATTTACTCAGCATAGCTTAGTCTGCTATAGGGAACAAAATGGTGGGTGGAATAAAGAGGATGTTGCATCAATCTTCTAAGGATGGTTTCTTTTGAAAATCAGCATTCACAACCATGGCTCAAAATACCGACCACTGGTACCAGTAGGAAATGCACAACTACCACACCCAGCAAACCACCCTCATATATTTTTCTTACAAATTAGATTTAATAAAAAAAAAACAAAAGGATGTTCATACTAGGGTCAATTTTAGAATTGTTGTTATTATTATTGCAATTAAAATTTGTGTGGTTTGCTTTTTTATTTACAAACATTTTTTTATGAAACACACATAAATTTGACCAATGGTCTGTTACGCATCCATTTCTTTTGTTTTTCCTGTCTGGTTTCTGCCACATTTCCTTCTCTTATTGTTGGCCTCATCAAAAGGCAGACTGGACCTGAACTCTGAACTTCCAGTCTATTTATGAGCAACAGCGAGCCACCTGCTTAAGTTGCCCTCAACTTTCTTCCAATTTCTGGTTCCTGTCCTTATTCTGACCACTTCAGGGAGAGAAAAAAATTGTTTACAATTCTCATGGTTTTTTTTATCTACTTCTGTTTTTCTTTCTATCTTTATGAAGATAATTTTCTTGAAAATCCTTTGAAGTCATTCACTTGTTTCTTATCTGTTTTTGCTAACAGTCAAGTATCATTATGTGTCTTTCATCTTGGTGGTACTTTTTAACACTGCCACTTCTTAATAATACTAGTTATCAAACATAAACAAACTCCCTTCCATTCCCTGCCACTTCTTAATAATACTTGTTCTCAAAACATAAACAAACTCCTTGCCATTCCCTGCCACTTCTTAATAATACTAGTTCTCAAACATAAACAAATTCACATAGTGTTTTGTAAACTGAAATTATTCACCACATCCTTGTCATCCATATTGACACCATCACCTCACACATCAAAAAGAAATCTTAAAAACTGTTGTTGCATTGACTGTTATCACAAATAGTCCATGATGCGTCGATACGCTGATGGTTATCACATGAGTACTAATGAAAATTTATGTAATATTAGGTTAAAAATTGCAGTAAAACCATAGGACACAGCCATAAACTACAAATTCAGACCTCCACTGGTGTTAGAAAAAATTTCCTCTCATCAAGAGTAGCAAACACATGGAACAGCCTAAGTGAAAAGACAGTCACATCTGAAACTATCAATACTTAAAAAAATAATCTTTATTTTGATATCAGACATACCAAATTTAACTACCAGTTTTCTATTAGTTTAATTCCAGCCCAACTAAACTGAAGCTGGCTTAATGACGCAATTAACTGCTGTCAAAAAAAGCCTATTTCAAGTATATTCAAGTATATATTTTGTGAATTGAGTGCCTAGTCAGCAAGAAAAAGAAAATGCAATTAAATCTTTTTTTCTTATCTTCTGTTGTATCTTTTACTATAAGACTGAGTAGGCTTAAGTCTAGGGGTCCATAGCTAACAGGGGTCCCTAAAAATTCTGGGATATTCATATTTTTCTTATTTTTGACAGGACCCTAGCCGGATAAGCCTATACGCAAACTAGGCTATGGCGTAGGGCCCAAGACATTGATGGGGCCCCAAAATATGGGGCCCCAGTTTAGAAATGTAGCACTACTACTACTACTACAGGGGATATTACCTTGATCAAGTGTGTTAGAGTATATCTCCCATAGAGTGATGGCTAACACGTTAGTGTAGCAAACCATAACTAGTACCATCAGGGCCGGATTATACTATAAGGCTGAGTAGGCTTAAGCCTAGGGGCCCGTAGCTAACAGAGGCCCAGAAAGATTCTGGGATATTCATATTTTTCTGGATTAGCCTATACGCTACAGCGTAGGGCCCAAAATAAATAGCAATTTAGAAATGTATCACTACTACTACAGGGAAAATTAATTAAACAATAAAACTGTCAAAATAAGAACATTCCTTGATGTGAAGTCTGAGCGCTCACTATAGCTGGAGTCTGATATGGAATAATAATATCTTAAAACTTAATAAAAATGTCCTAACAAATATCTCTAAAAAATGGAATGAATATATTACACATTAGCACATAACAATCCACTGTATGCACACGATTGACAGATTGCATTACTTACTTAAAATTATACACGAAACGGGGGGATGGTTGCTAATAGACTAGGGTCCCTGGTATAGGTTAATCAGGCCCTGTGGGGTGGGGGTGGGGGTGCTGTAGTTCCACACTGGGGACAACTCAAGCAAATTGGTAAACCTACTTTTGACTCTCTACATTGGTAACCTCTTTTCCACTACAATTTCTGGCCTGACTTTTTCAGCTTAAACTGGCATTCCTGACAGACAAAACAACTTGTCATTTCAACTCTTAAATCTGTCAGTTTTCTTTTTATTGTCCTGTTTTCCTTATCCAATCAACTAAAGAAATGTGGATCCAGTTTTTGTATGTAAATTCTCAAGATGTTTGAATAATCTCAAGTTTGTGTGGTGTGAAAAAAACAATATCCGCCTATCATGGTTTATTGCTGGGTTTAGGTTATTCATGTGTTCTCACATTTATATGTATCTATCTATGTATCTGGACTTATATGTATCTATCTATGTATCTGGACTTCACCGAGCTCTAACCATTCATAGTATAAGCTTGGAATTTTGCACACATATTCCCCTCAATGAGTAGGGAAAATGTTTTTTTGTTTTTTTGAAAATTACCCCCCAAAATAGGTTTTTAGAGGGCAGTTCAATATGCAATGTAAGTTTATGCGAAATCAGTAACTGCCTGCTTGTTTTTTGAAAATTCAGACTGTTTTTAGTGATCACAGCCGAACAAAAGGCGTGAGAAGTAACTTATTCATTGATCACCCCTTTTTCCAATTTTTTAATTGATCACCCTCAACACAGCATATATGGGTGGCGGTGATTCATAATTTCGCTTGGCATGCTAGTTTAGTTCTTTTGTTTGTTTAATCAATGCAATGCAAAGCAAAGTTCCTTTGTGTTGCACGACACATGAGACAATGATTTTTGTCTCCATTTCTAGAATCGTCCATGGAGACCCAATTGTAAGCTTGGGTTAAGGACAGATATTAACAGATTAAAAATGCTACAAAATATTATGTACTTACAGAGATCCTTTATTCATATTAATGACCACAGTCAACCAAACACATGTGTCCTATACCAAGCTCTTTATTATACTGATTAACACAAACAGTAATCGTTGCTCGTTCACCAGAACGTAAAACAGCGCTCCCTAGCAGAAGTCTTCTGCCTAAGGGGAATAACCCATGATACTTACTTAACACCAATCATTGCTTCTGTAGCAATTGTGGATTTATACAGGCCTGGGGTGCTAGCCCGATGCCCAAGATCGACTGCCTTACAGGGCTCCAACTTCCTTACTATTTAACCATAGCATAGCAAGGGCATTAGTGCAAAGTGAACGCAACAGTCTCAGTCGGAGTTTGAACCCGGTTCGAGATTCCACTCGCCATGTCATCAACCGTTAGGCCACTCGCATCTCCCTATAATTAATTATTTAATCACCGCTACCAAAGGTTTATATAATCACCACTACCAAAGGTTTATTTAATCACTGCTACCAAAGGTTTATTTAATCACTGCTACCAAAGGTTTATTTAATCACCGCTACCAAAGGTTTATTTAATCACCGCTACCAAAGGTTTATTTAATCACTGCTACCAAAAGTTTATTTAATAACTGCTACCAAAGGTTTATTTAATCACCGCTACCAAAGGTTTATTTACTCACAGCTACCAAAGGTTTATTTAATCACTGCTACCAAAGGTTTATTTAATCACTGCTACCAAAGGTTTATTAATCACAGCTACCAAAGGTTTATTAATCACTGCTACCAAAGGTTTATTTAATCACCACTACCAAAGGTTTATTTAATCACTGCTACCAAAGGTTTATTTAATCACTGCTACCGTTTTCTGAGACCGGAAACAGAATGGGGGTTGCTGGGAGCTTGCTTCGGCATGTTTATTGATTTAACATATAGATACATTTATATAAACATTACAATTGCCAAGTCTGTTCTGCTATTTACCTAGAGCTGTGGGGGGGGGGGAGAAGAGATGGAGTCATGCTTTTCCCGTGTTGCTGACCATTAGGCCACTCATTCCTCCAATACGCAATAATAAAGACAATAATAATTATGATGACGACAGTAGAAGCAAAAACCTGACCACAACACCAAAGTTCTTCCTCTCGATGAGGACCATCAAATGCTACATTTAGCTAACTCAACCAATGGAATCTTGACAAACCTCCATCGTCAAGAAGGAAAAAAGTAGCATTTGACGTAAATAATTCTCACACTTCATAATTGGGGTTTCCTATTTCTGTTTCTTCCATGATTAATATGTCCTTTTCGCATTTCCTACTTACCACCCACTTTTATAGAACGAAAGTTTCTTTGTTGAAAGGAGACAATCATTATCTAAAAATAAAGAAAAAATGAAAGCACTCAGAGAGCGCTTACCTCTTTCAACGCAGTACACTAACCAAAAACTGAATGAAAATAAAAATATTAAAAAACAAGGGAGAGCACTTTAAATGTACAAATATTGAGTTACTTCACTTGGAATTTAAATTTAGCTTTTTTCATTTATCAGCTGTTCGTTTTTAACCTCTTTTCTTGCAGAATAATAAAAAATATCTCTCTATCAAAAACAAATTCCTGGATCCGCCCCAAAATATAATCACTTCTTCTATAGCCCATGGCCCAGCCTTACAAATTCCAAAAATCTTTGGTGATATCTTGTAGACAAACAGACAGATGAACGGACAGATAGACAGGAGTGAATACATATACCGGGATCTACTGTAAGATCGCCTACCCGATAGATCACCCATTTTTATTTTAGGTGGGCCAAGATTTTGTAGATGAAAATTTGAAAGCATCTATGTTTTAGTGCACTTTCGTATAAAAACACTGGACAACTTGAATACGCATATAATAATTAAGACATCAAGTCCGAAATATCTGTCAATTCATTGTATAAACAAAAAGTTGCTTCAAATAAATTAATTCGCTCGATACTTCTTCACTATTGCTGAATGAGTTTGAAAACAAACAAGTTATATTATTTATCTATTACAAAAATTAAATTATTTTTTGTGTTTGCAGGTACTAAATACAGTCTATATAATATATAGACTGTGTTTAGTATATATATGTTCGGCTCTTGTAGCAACTTAAAAAGAAAATACTGTCCAAAGAAATACCAAATACATTTAATATGAGTTGCAGATTGATAGTGAAGTGAATAAAAACATGTGAGCCGTAACTTTTATTGTTATATTATACTCAATTTAGCAGTTGTGATGGCCTTTGAACAATGGCCCTGGGCTAATATTTGGTCCATTTTTTCCACCAAAATTTGGCTGTTTTTCCGTTTTACTGCTCTGGGCAATCTTACAGTAGATCCGGGTACCTCTAACTTTGTTGAGAGAGATAAATTATTTTCTATTGAAAGATGTACAAATCATTGAAACATTTTTTAAATATCTTTTTAAAATTATATAAAATGTTCAGAACACTTTTTTGTAATGTTTTTCATATCTTTTCAATATCAAAGGAATATTAAAAATTATCATCTTTTTAAATAATAATAAAAGATGGAATACTGTTTTGAAAAATGAACTGAAAAAAGACAAGATACTAAACTTTGTATAAAACTGTTCTCCAAATTGATAACCTTCCTTCAATTTCTATTAACTTTTAAATTCATACAAAGAAAAGAGAATGTTAATTTCAAGGAAATAACTTCTGATTGAAATTATCTCCTTTTGACCATTTGGTGAATTTTTAAATTTAAAAAAAATTCAATTCCGCTATTTTTTATGCTGTTCATTGAAGAGTTCCATTGTCGATTACAAGCGGTTTATGAGTTTAAGAGTAAAAAATATTACAATGGACTTTATTTAGAGAAATGATGACTGGAATTTTTTTGTTTTTTGTTTTTTGTTTTCGCATGGTTTTAGTTACCCTTATATTATGTATAAATCAGTGTTTACAGGGACTTTATTGGCCTAAGTTGAAATACTACAGTTTAATTTTATGCAAAAGATGTTGATGAATGGAGAAAGATAGGTAGAGAGAAGAGAAAGAGTTAAAGAGTGAAAAAGAAAGATAAGAAAGTAATTGAGATTCAATGAGAGAGATCATAGGTTGCTGCTCACAGAGATTTAATACTATTTTCAATTTATTTTCCTCAGTCATTTTATTAATTTTTTGGTTAATATTATTGCAATCAGTTCTGTCCAAAATAAAACATGCTTTTAAGTATGGAAAGGACCCGATGGAAGTCGGGTCCGGTGGCTCAGGATACGTCCTGAGACCTCA
>VCCN01005280.1:776444-790836 GCA_006491835.1 Architeuthis dux | reverse complement strand
GAAACAACTTTGCCTCAATGATATGTTTAAGAAGATAACCAAATCTGTAGTCTAGCATCTACAAATCCTTAAACTTCAAGTTACCAACATTTTACCCCTGAAACCAGTGGTGGCGCCAGCGTTATGTATCAGCCCGGACAAGGTTCGTCCAGAAAACTATGAGGATAGGCAAAGTTATTATACAAGTAATAATGTCACATTAAGATTAAATTTTGAAGCCTGGGCAAGGCTGCTGTGAGCCTGGGCAATGCTGCTGGGAGCCTGGGCAAGGCTGCTGGGAGCCCGGGCAATGCCTGGGCTTGCACTGGCCTGGCACCATCAGTGCCTTAAACACAGCTAGTCCATGATACAACTGTCAATTGTGAAACAGCCAGGAATTCAGATAATCCTCCTCTTCCAGACCTTTCTGATTAATTGTATATTGCAAGAAAAATCATACAATTTGTTATGTTGGAAGTGGTACTTCAAAATTCTTTGTAAGTACTGTACAGTATTTGTTTAATTAATATAGCTGTATCTGTTTCATTTATATACTTGAATAGATACTTGAAATAGGCTTTTTTTGACAGCAGTTAATTGCGTCATTAAGCCAGCTTCAGTGTAGTTGGGCTGGGTTTAAACTAATACAAAAAATGGTAGTTAAATTTGGTATACCCAATATCAGAATAAAGATTATTCTTTAAAATATTGATATTCTCGGATGTGACTCTTGATACTAGAGAGGTAGAAAGAGTAAGGTTAGCGATATGCATAAGAGAGATTTGTGTATCTTTCTTTCTCTGCCTGTTCCTGTAGTAAAAGGAATGATGCATATATGATGCAAAGGATGCAATATGCACATGGTAATGTTGCATACAAATAATAAATGCAAATAAGGATGTAACATAATATAAGTGTATTTATTAAAGAAGGCATAACAATAACGTAGTTCTCAGCTAGAATATATGTAAAAAGTTTGGTTTACTACTTAGTAAGTGTCCTTGAAGATGTTAAGAAAGAGAGAGAGATTGTGTGTATAGTATGTATGTGTGTATGTATGAATGAATGCGTATGTACGTGTCGAAATCAAAGTTTGGAACGGTCATAGTTCTGTTAAGGCAACAGAACTACGACTGGACAAAGAATGAAAATAGTTTGTCTTCTCATAGGAACAGGTGAGTGGAAGGTGAGTGGCTGGTTGAAATGTCATCCGTTGGAATGGATTTCATCAAAGTTCCAAGATGTAAGGTGACAAGATACAACATTTTCCTAGACTTTTTGTTTACAATGGGTATCATATTTCGAGTCATATTTCCATGTTCTGAAAGTTGGTTATCTGAGAGTTGTACTTCGAAAGATTAACTTTGGTTCTCAGAATAAAACCTGGGTGTTCTGAAGGAAAATATGTGTTTCAAGTTGTTTCACTTGATGACCGGAGGATGTGAGTGCAAAAATACATATGTGTCCATCACACATTTTGAAACACAACATTTACACAGATTTAGACTCTTGGATTACATATTAGTAAGCTTTTGGTGTTAATTTTCTTATACTAATATCTATCTATTTCAATCTGTTCATATCTATCTATCTAATTCATTGCAGCTCTGTGTACTCAACTGTCACAGACAACTGAACTCCCACTTATCACAAATTCTTTTCATTATTTATTAGAAACCATCAACCAAAACTGTCACCAATACCGTCAACATAGGTTTCTTGAGTTTTCAAGTGATTTTGGCTGGCTGGCTATCTATCTGTGACGCATACAGGCTTCACCAACACAGCATGTTGCCAAAAGACGGCGGCCACTTGACAGTTTCTATTGAGTGACAACCCACACCTGCGTTAAATATTGATAAGACAAATCATTTATAAATGTGTTTAATCTGTCAAAGTAAGAAAAGTCCAGACATGTGTCATACAGTGCTTGTCAGAAATTAGCTGAATGACATTTCTGTGTAGTGAAACAGATAAATGTTTTCACTCAATTTCAAGGAGGGTGGGGTGAGGTAGGGGTGGGGATATGAAACTTGACCGCCAGTCTCAGTGCTACTCATTATATATTAATATGCTTGTTTATACTTGTCTGTCTGTGTATCTACAGTAAATGCAATGCTCTCTAATATTCCTCCAAATTCCTTACTACTCACAGATTCATCAATGATTCTGTCTTTTATAAGGCCAATAGATATTATATATATGGCTAAAATATAAAATATCAACATTAGAAAACCCCAGAGAAGAAAAGGATTATTTTGGACTAACCAAAACCAAATCAAAACAAAACTGGCAAATCACAAAGCATCTTTCAAAAATGCACATAGAAAAACAGACCCAGCGCTCTCCATTTACTACTGGAAATTGAAGGAGAAACAAAAGACCCCAGTGATCACCTGGACATTACTAAAAGGAGCTAAAATGTGCAACACTCTAAATTCCAGATGTAACCTGTGCCTAGAAGAAAAAGAAAAAACACATGTACATGTAAGGAAAAGAATAATTTGCTGAATTCCAGATCTGAAATATGTGTAAAATGCAGACACAGATAAATATTCTCCCTGCAATACGCAAACAAGGGATAAAAGAGACATGACCAAAAGTAAAATATGCATCACTAAAATGTGCCTACATAAATTCAATAAGAAGATAATGATAATGTAAGAATATACATAAATATAAATAAATATAGAAGTATGGTAATGAAGAAATACTGACAAGGTAGCCTCAACAATTCATACTAACGACCAGAAGTGCAACAGAGTAATTATAAAATAAAAGTAATAACATAATAATAACACTAATAAACACTGGAATAATAAGGACAATAACATACACAAAAGATAATAAATTAGTAGCTACGACTGTGAAAGCAGGTGGAGAGAGTAATAACATTAATGAGTGGTGATGACGAAATTAATAATAATAATAGTACTAAGTCTGATGGTGATAATATTAATAATAAAAAGAAATAACAATAAGACTAGGAATAACACTAATAATTAATAACAAAAACATAAACACACAGTATAGTAACAATGATATCGAAAATGAAAAATAAGAATTAAATTACGAAGAATAAGAAAGTAAGATCAAAAATTTCACACGAAAAAGTCCGAAAGAGAAAAACGATAAATAGCTACGGACAAATAGGTCAGACATATCAGAGCATTTACCCAATGGACAGGGTTAAGAGGCGCCCAAGCAATTTAAAAACAAGGCCCCAAAAAGATAGCCAAAGAATACCAGGGTAATAAATATGACAGAAAACTTGTGGATAGATAAAGCTAACAAAAATTCATGATGGAATATGTAGATAACCGAAGCCTGATATGGAATAATAATAATAATAATATCTTAAAACTTAATAAAAATGTCCTAACAAATATCTCTTTAAAAAATGGAATGAATATATTACACATTTAGCACATAACAATTCACTTTGTTCATATGATTGATTGCATTACTTACTTACGGTTCAAGAGGGGGGGGGCTATTGCTAATAGCCTATGGACCCTGGTATAGGTTAATCAGGCCCTGCCATGAAAGTATTAATCACCACTACTCACAACACAAGTTTATTGCTGGGTTTAGGTTATCCATGTGTTCTGACATTATATGTATCTATGTATCTATCTATGTATCAGGACTTCGCCCAGCCCTAACCATTCATAGTAAAAACTTGAAATTTTGCACACACACTCTTCTCAATGAGTAGGGAAAATGTTTTTTTCTGCTTTTTTGAAAATTGCCCCCCCGTAATAGGTTTTTAGAGGGGGGTTCAATACGCAATGTAAGTTTATGCTAAATTGGTCACTAGTTTGTGCCCGCTTGTCTTTTGAAAATTCAGACCTTTTTTAGTGATCACAGCCCAACAAAAGGTGAGAGAAGTAACTTATTCATTGATCACCCCTTTTTCCAACTGTTTAATTGATCAGTCCCAACACAGTATATATGGGTCGTGGTGATTCATAATTTCCCTTGAAATGCTAGGTTTCTTTATATGTTGAAAGTTTTTGCGCACGCGATATGAAGTGGTTCCCTATGCCAACAGTATGAAATCAAAGAATGGATAATTTTATATCTGACAGAATATGATAATTATAAAAATATGTATTAATCGGGAACCCGTATCAGCCTGGCATCGGTGGCAAGGGCGGCTTATTATCCATTTATCCATTATTGTTACTATTATTATTATCCATTCCTTGATTTCATACGGTTGGCATAGAGAACCACTTCATATCACGTGCCTAAAAATATGATCAGCTAGAATAAGGAGGTGTACAAATGTGTATGTTTCGGGCTGCTGCCTTTCCATGGTAGTGCTGTTAGCACAGTGGTAAAGAGCAGGACCACGTATAGGTTGCTTCCAGGGTGGACGCGGGTTCATTCCCTGCACAGCGCTCATTTCTTTATTCATTTGTATACAATCTAGACCGCCAGTTTAGCAATTGCTAACACTGATGCCGGGCTGATATGGGTTCCCAATAAATAAATGACTTTATAATTATCATATATATATCTATACAATATTATAAGAGCCGTGTCTGTCACACTTACATTGACTTAAAAGAGCCGTGTCTGTTTCATTTATGTTGACTTAAGTGGCCTTTATTTTAAAATATGCAATAAGAGCTGTGTCTGTTTCATTTATTTTGACTTGAGAGGCCTTTATTTTAAAATATATAATAAGAGCTGTGTCTGTCACACTTACGTTGACTTACGAGGCCTTTATTTTAAAATATATAACAAGAGCCGTGTCTCTCACACTTACATTGACTTAAGTAGCCTTTATTTTAAAATATGCAATAAGAGCAAGGTCTGTGACACCTATGTTGACTTAAGAGGCCTTTATTTTAAAATATATAATAAGAGCCGTGTCTGTCACACTTATGTTGACTTAAGTAGCCTTTATTTTTAAAAATATAACCTGAACGAAAAGAATCTGTAGACGTCATAATGAGGACAAAGGGGAAAAGAAACTAACAAGAAATGTTGTCTACAAAGAAATAATTCATTAATATACATATAAGTAAATAGCATAATACATATATATTGATTAAAGGCAATGATCATTCAAACTGACACAATGTCATTAAAGTGTTGTTGGGTTAGGGTTGAACTCTTCTTAAATTACCCCCTTAAACCATACATCAGTCTTGGCGATTTTTCACCTAATATTATGTAGAATTTTATTTGTACACGTTATGATAACCATCAGCAAAGTGACAAGTCACGGACTAGTTGTTATAACAACCACTGCAACAACTTCTTTTGAGATTTCTTTTTGATATGTGAGGTGATGGTGTCAACATGTCAAGGATGCAGTGAATAATTTCAGTTTACAAAACACAATGCATCATCTATAACACAACTGGCACAATTTTCAGTGGAAAAAAAATCTCAATTTTGATAAATTAAAAAATAAAGCTCTATCTAAATGTTGTATTGGGTTGTGCTTTATTGGGGTCTGTCTGTATTGTGTTTTTTATAAAGCATTTTGTTCTATTTCATTCAACAGTCTATTAAATTAGAAGGTGAGTTTATTGAGTAAAAAAATGTAATCAGTTTTGTCATTTGGACCCAGTCATAATCTTCCTCGATGAACCATTAAGCTCTCTCTCTCGGCACATTCTAAAAGTATTGTTAGATTGCTGAGTCTGAATGCTAATAACAAAGTGAATGGTGCTTATTTATTTGAAAAGCTGACAGACAAAAAACACTTCATACAATACTTGACAATGACTCTTCACACCGATTTACCCATTCATGATTTCTCCATACAACAGTTTCATCAAATGAGCTTAGATTCTTGAAAATATAGAGAATACATTTATTTCTTTAGGATTATTCACTTTTATATACAGATATTTTCTAAGCTTAACTTAGTCTGACACAAGGCCTCAATAGTGGGGCACCCAGTGAGGATCAAACTGTCTACAGTAATTATGGTCTGTGAGACTAGTTTGCTAAAAATGATATTTACTAAGCTTAGCTTAGTCTGATACAAGGCCACAATAGTGGGGCACCCAGTGAGGATCAAACTCACTACAGTAATTATGGTCTGCGAGGCTAGCTTGCTAACCATGATATTTACTAAGCTTAACTTAGTCTGACACAAGGCCACAATAGTGGGGCGCCCAGTGAGGATCAAACTCACTACAGTAATTATGGTCTGCAAGGCTAGCTTGCTAACCATATTACACAATCAAAACGGATATTATCAGGTATTATTTATGACTAAACTCTACAGCATTGAAACTCAGTTGCCAAAAATATGAATACGTTGCCATCCAAAGATAAGTACAACACTACGAAAAAATATGTTTGACAACAGAGTTTCAATGCTGAAGAGTTTGGTCATAAATAATACCTGATAATATTTGTTTTGATTGTGTAACATTACACTAGAAATGGTAAAATCCTGCTATATTTGGTTTAGAAGACAATTAACTTTCTGTTAAAAAATGGTAGGGGTGTACTCATTTATGGGCGATACTGGATTACAGAAAAGATGCTTCCCAAAAGTTCAAGGATTAATCGGGCCATCTGTCAAATTAACCAGCATTTCCCATGTCTCACCAGATATTTCATGGCTTGAGTTCCCAAAACTTTTAGGTACCACTTTGTATATATAAGTTGATGCAGAAGTTCCCAGTGTCATCTTTTGCACAATATCAGCAAAATCTTAGAAGTGTCTTTGAAGTTTACTCAGCTATTTATTGCTTTAAGAATTGTTTGCACTAAAATGATAATTTTACTTTATTTTGGGGAAAATTATGATTAAATATAAAATGCACATTCAACACTGTTTACACTTCATGTTTAATCTGGGAAAAAGTGCAACAGAAGCTAGGAAGCTGATCACTGATGCTTATAGTAATGATGCAGTAGGTGCAAGCACGCATCAAAAATGGTCTGCAAAGATTAAAAAGGGGGATTTTGAGCTCAAGCACAAAGAACACTCTGGAAGATCTCAGAACTTGAAAATTGATGTTTTGGAAGAACTTTTAAAAGAAGACACCACACAAATAAACCTCCAAATAAAACTTCTTGATATTGTTAAACATCTATAGTCACAGTATTTGTCCCCAACTGTTAAATTCATAGATCTTGATAATGGCTAAACGAATAGCCGAAAGCACTGGATTAAAAAAACTTTGGGATATTTCTTGAATTCACTAAACTGTTTACTCGTAAGAAAACAGGAAATGTTAAGTAAAAAATTATAATAATTTGTAGATCTTGATAATGGCTAAACGAATAGCCGAAAGCACTGGATTAAAAAACTTTTGGATATTTCTTGAATTCACTAACTAACTGTTCACTCGTAAGAAAACAGGAAATGTTAAGTGAAAAATTATAATAATTTGTAGATCTTGATAATGGCTAAACTAATAGCCGAAAGCACTGGATTAAAAAAACTTTGGGATATTTCTTGAATTCACTAACTCATAAGAAAACAGGAAATGTTAAGTAAAAAATTATTAAAAAATTCCTTGTGACTTTTAATCAAACATGTATAAATGAAGAATTGCTACATTAACACACACACACATTAGCAAGCTGGTCTCACAGATCATTACTACTACTGAGTGAGTTCAATCCTCACTGGGTGCCCCACATTTGTGGTTTTAGACCAGAACTAGGCCCTGGCTAAGCTCAACTACCCTACTTGATTGTATATATTTCAGCAGAGAATATTTTTTTAAAAACGAATTCATCACCCATTTTTTTTCTAACTTTTCCTCAAATTCTGAATTGGGAATAGGAGCTGGACAACGAAGGTTACGTTTTTGGCCATTTTTGAGAAGAAATTGGGGCCTTATAAAATGCCTTCAAATATGGTACTAACATACACGTAGAAAGCTATTATAAATCTATGTTGATGTGTGTAGTGTTGTCTCTTCTTGATTTGCGGCTTCGTGAAAACGTAAACAACCGGTGGTTGATATGGCAACAGCTGACAATTGTTGTGAATGGATGGCAAAATAAATAAATAAATGAAAATAACCGAGTCTATTTTCGACCGGGTTGAATGGAAAGAATAAAGGGAAAAAGAAGGCGTCATTTTCATTTCTTGCCTGTTATTTTAAAAACACTTGTTGTTGTTGGTAAATGCCTTACTTAAAAGTGGCCAAATTTCGGTTAGCTATAAAATGGCTATCCCGATTATAAATGGCTATAAAATGGCTACCCCGATTGTAAATTTCCACACACTCGCTCACTCGGTGTTAAAAACGGCGCACAACTTATGTGCGTCGTTTTTTAACTTCGATTGAGCGAGTGTGTGGAAAATTCATGAAAGAAAAACAGAAAGTTAATACATAAATTATATTGAGTAATATCCACATATTCTTTTTTGGCATAGCTCTTCAAGAGCTCTTTTCTCAGGTTCCAGGACCCCCTGTCAAACATGGATACACAAGCAGAGAGACAGGAATTCATTTATTATTATTTCAAATTTGCCAGGGCCCCCCATTGAGAATGGCTGGTTTAAATATCAATAAATCAGTTAAGACCTTGTCTTGTAGAATCTAGGGGCTGGGTCACAATTTTTATTTAAGTTGTCAAGTGTGTGTGTGAGGTGGGGGCATTCTATGATTTTAAATTTATTTTCTGATTTGTGAAAACTAAAAGAAATATAATAATTTAAATTAAACCCGATTATTCAAACTTAAGAATTCCAAATTTAAATTTGTTTAAAAACACTAAAAGAACAAAAAAAGATGAAAGGAAAAACGTGTCTGTCTCCTTTTTAAAAACCTTTCATTTTAAAGAGACACTTATTTCTGGATTTGAATTTGTTTGGGTTTTTTAAAATTTGTCTTTTTGTAGCTTTGACGTTTAACCTGGCTGGATTTTTGAAATTCTTGAAAATTAAATTATAAGTTAAGCGAGTAGTAACTATTTAATTAGACACATAATCATACAAAAAATTTTTAAAAAACAAATTTACACCACTAACATGGATAGCAAATCCCTGTTTTTAAAAAATGTATTGGGGTGGGGGGCGTTTTCCACGTGACCATCCTATCATAAATAATATGTAGGCAAGCCCCAGGGGAAAAAAAGACCTTGTGTCAGATTTCGACCTGTTGGGAAGGCAAATATGTACCTACCATCAACCTCTAACATATAAACATTAAGAAAAAAATAAATTTCCAGTCCTCATCGTTTGTCATTACTTAAACTTTTAGGGAGGGGAGATATTTTCATATTTTCCCGCAAAAAACAAGAAAAAAAAAACGCGTTTCTGTTTTGAAAAGAGAAAGTCCGTTAAATTTTTTTTTTTGTCAAATTTGTCACAAACTTTTTAAAAATTGTTCATCATTATTATCAATAAAAACATTTTTTTAAATATCACTTTTTGCCTGTAAAAGTTTCCACCATTCTTATTTACATTTTTTTCACCACAAAGCCTTATGTAACGTTCCTTCTTCCTTGAAATCATTCAGGTAGGGGGGGGTCTATTTTAAAACACCCCCCCATGGAGGAGGGGGTCTCCCAACAGCTTTATAAATAGTAGTTTAGTTCACCTACTGCATTTCTACTGACATTATACAATAACAACGATATATTTTTACATACATGAATTTCATAAATAATAATTCAGCTTGGGGTTATTTTTATTTTTCACCAATTAAATGATAGTGCATGTCTGTTTATTGCAATTTTTTTCCCATCAAATCTCACTAAATGTTGGAGGGGGCCCTTATGGAGCCAAGCCCCCAAATCCAGAGCTATACCTCTGCTTTCAGGTGTTAAAATGACAGTTTTTTCCGCCAAAACCTGAGCCCTGGGGGCAGGGTTGAACTTAAAAATTAGATTGAAAGGATAAAGAAAAAGAAAGAAAGATTGTTTAATTAAAAAACAAACTTACTTTGAAAACTATTGCTGCTTGGTAAAAGATCCCAATCTGTTGTAGTTGTTGTTGTCGAGGATGATTCTGTTTGAAGGTGTGCCATGGCCCTTGATTGTTGTTGTAAAATTATTACCAAAAGGATCAAGAATTGACCCGGCCAGATGAAAAACACAAAACTGTAGGTAGGGATCACTTGGGGACGATGTAATGACCGGCAATATTGAACCCTAGACAACAACATCATCACCTTCATCAGAACAATGATAACCACAATGATTGAATAAAAAATGAATGTTTTTTCTTTCTCGTTTGTGCTGTTTCTTCCTCACCGAATCAAGATGATTATATCCACGAGCAGGTGAGTGTCATGTGTAAACCTGTCGTCGCGGGCATTTAGACAACAACTGGATTTCTCTGTTATTGTCCTCGTCTTGTCCTGTGCTTCCTTCTTTTTTTATTATTAATTATTACAGTATACCTTGATTAGTGCGGTTAATTAGTTCTAAAATTTCCCGTACTGTTCACAACCGCACTCTTCAGGGTCTTAATGTGTTTCTTTTTTAAAACTTATACTTAGTTACCTTAATTTGTACAGCAATATTACCTTTAAAACCGTACTACATCAAAACCCGCACTAATCATAACCGCTTATTTCAAGGTATTGCTGTACATTCTTTTTATTTTCGTTCATTCTGGGTGCATCTTTCTGTATTTTTACCATTCGGGTAAGACTGTGTAGCTGCATTGGGCAAAGTAAAGATATTCACACCATCCCAAGGAATGTAATAAGATTGTTCTTGCTTGTGTTTAAGTTTTAGTTTTTTTCTCTTAAGTTACATTTGTGTGTGTTGTATGCGTGTAATGTGTGTGTTAATGAGCCTAACCAGACCAGCATCGATTGTCAGATTATGTTGGCCTTCCACAGTAAGTAAAGACAGAAGTCTCATTATTTACTACTTGAACAAACTTCATCTGAAAGGTGTCGTTATCTTCATCGTCTACACTTCTTGGGTGGGTGTTGTGTTATGTGACAGATTCACTTGTTGCTTCGCTGCTATTTATTTATTATTCTGTCTTCCTCTCCATTTTGCGGAAAATGTGTTTTGAAGAGAGAGAAAGAAAGAAAGTCATATCATAAGAAAGAAAGAAAAATAGGGAAAGAAAGTAAAGACCTTCTCAGTCAGTTGGTCGGTCAGTCAGCAGTACAATTGCATTTTACTGATGAATGGGATGGACTGACATTGCAACTATGATAAAAAAAATTTAAAACAAGAATATTGCAACAGGTCTTGGGTTAGAAAAGAGAAGGGTTGACAGTGACACACACACGAAAAGGATTAGGGTCTTAAGGTATGGCCCTTGGGTCATTATTTATAAAGAAGACTAAAGAGACGAAGGTATTTCAAAGAAGCAGAGGTTTGTATAGACATCCATATTGTAATAATCCTGATTAAAGGAATAGGTGAGGAGGAGATATAGGTTAATTTGTACATTTTTTTCAATGTTTTCTTATTGGAAATAATGTTGTGTGCCTAGTTTGTATATTAAATTGCATTTAAAGTGAGTAAAAAAATTAAAAATATTGGATAATGTGTGATTTTGAGGTGTACAGTACAGACAAAACCCCTTTAGGACGAAATCCCCATAAAGTGCAAGAGGACAAAAACAACTTCGTTAAATTAAAACCTGACAAAAGTTTTCGTGACAGAATTATTCTTTTCTTTTTTTAAAAACCTTCCTTATTCTTACTCGAGGAAAAGTGTTTACCTGGTTTGATATTCTAATCACACATTTTTAAAGCTTAACATTTGTTTTTTGCACTTTAACTGCGGGGGTTTTGTCCTGGCCATTAATTTTTCAAAATTGCGTCGTCTGTGTATGCAAATTATGACAGGTTTTAAAAACGTTGTTTAGGTACACAAGCAGACCCAGGTTTCATATTAAATTGAACAGTTGAACACACACGAAATAAATACAAAGAGTACAAATACTAACCACAAATAAAATGAAAAGAAAAACTCATCTACAAGAAATAAAGTAAATAATATAGCTATAGAATTTCATTAAAACCAAATTCCATCTGATATCCGTAAACTGAAAAACAATTTCACATGAAAATTGTGTGGGCTTAGTAAATTGAAATAGATATATACAGTCATATACATTGTTGCCAATTTAGCGCGTTTAGCGTTAGATTTAGCGCGTTTATTGTTTCGGCAGTGCAAAAAGCACTAAATTAGCGCGTTTGCGCATAACACATTTTGTCTATTTTAGAACATTTAGCGCTTTTTGTCAGTCAAACTAGCGCGAAAATATTTTTTGAGTTGGCAACACTGAGTCTACAGATATATCAGGAAAAGGTAACAATTCAACAGATGAAATAATTGCTAGTGACTAGTGAGCAGTAGGTTCCTCAAATAAAATGCAACATTATATTGCTTTAAAAAAAACTACTTTATCAAATGTCAAATTTCTCTATTTATAAAAATTGTAAAAAAAAAAAAAATAAAAATTGTGAAATAATATTTTCATGCATAGATAGCAAAGATTATGTAAAAGTTTACTGACGCCGCTTGGAGCATTCTTTATTTAAATTTCAAGTAGTAATAGAATCCACACATTATTAATTAGCAATGTGCATATGTCGTCTGTCACGGTGAGGGATGCAACTGACGTAGTTAGATAGAATTTTATTCTTTGGTGACGTAATAAAAATGCTGAAATCTTAAGAATAATAAAATTATAAAAAGTAATAAAAATAAAAACAAAAAATAATAAAAATCCGTTTGTGGTCAACAGAACGCTATTTTCCAAGCTCACTGCAATGCAAATCTCTATTATCCACGTATATAAAATGCCATGTGTATATATCATTTTTGATGGCACAGGTAAACTAGTTTTAATATATTTATCATATACATATGCATAGGATGGGTATATAATTTTTTTTTCCTTTATTTTTTGGTTTTAAATTTAGCTAAATTCTATTTTTCTATAGAAAATTTGATTTGTGGAATTATTTCTGCCGTGGAATTATTTCCTGGATCCGATATATCAAAGTCTATAAATATACATGTTTGTAGGTGTGGGTGGGTGACAAATATCTGCACAGAAAACAGAATCACCGAACCAAGTTCAAATTTCGGCAGAGGCTGCTGCTGTTCATTTTGCACTAATGTCCTTCTGAAAGGCATGAATCCATTTCTCTCTGCTCTCTGTCTCATTGCAAGATGACAAAATATCTCGCCAATCGCATGCTACAAGGGCTGACTGAGAGGAGATTGGGCAAACCACTCTCCCATAATTAATTTACCTGCTCCATTTGGTTCTTTTAAAAAAAGATTCCTCAATGAAACTGAGGAAGCGATTTTTATCCTGCCTCACACATTTGAAGAAATATAAGACTGAAATATTTTTATTTGTTTTAACAGTTTCAGTTTATTCCTAATATTTACTCAGGTTAGTATAGTCTGGCACAAGGACCCATTTGTGAAGCATTCAGTGAGGAGTGAACTCATGATATTTACTAAGCTTAGCTTAGTATGACACAGAGCCAAAATAAATGTGGGGTAGGAAGATGGCATTGTACCAATCTTCCAAGTGGTGAGTTGCTTGCCTTGAAAATCAGCATTTGAAATTTTGGCTTTTACCTGGGTTTGAACACTGACCACTAGCACTAGCATACATATGCAACTATCTCAGCCATGAGGCAGGTCGATTTATTACTACAGTATAATGTTGTCTTGTGGGTGTGGGGTAGCATAACAGTTAACAGAACTGAAAAAAGAATTGGCAAACTGAGTTCAAACTTCAGCTGAGGCTCCTGATGTTCACTTTGCACTCATTCCCTTGGGAAAGGCATGAATCTACTTTGGTCACATCACAGTTGACATCACTTGCACGAAAACGGAGAGGCAGGGCATATAGAAAGGCAAACCTGAAGGAATTCACACTCTTTCCAGATTTTCCAGACTTGTAGCTAGGTCGCTTTAACCCACACAGTTGGAGGCGGTCAGTCAAATCCTGACAAGGAGGCCTTATTTTTTATTCATCCCCTTTTTTTTTCTCTTGCTCATTACAACATCCTGAATAAACTGATACTTCAACCAAAACACTACACACACACACTACACACTACACACTACACACACACACACACACACAAATATATATGTATGATAATTATAATGACATTTATTAGTGAGAGCCTATATTTGCCCGGCGTCGGTGTGAGCGACTGCTAAACGAGCGGCCTAAATCGTAAATGTGAATAAAGAAACGAACTCTGTGCGGGGATCGAATCCGTGTCCACCTTGGAAGCCACCTATACGCGGTGCTGCTCTACCGACTGAGTTAACAAAGGTCAGATGGTAGGCAGGAGTCTTTTATCTTACACTTTGTTGGCTTCTCCATTCTCACGTTCGTAATTTTAGGCACAAATATAATGCGGCTCTCTTATGTCGACAGTATGAAATCAAATGATGGATCACAACAACGCCGGGCAAATAGGCTCTCACTAATAAATTTCATTATAATTATCATATT
>VCCN01005280.1:737913-748738 GCA_006491835.1 Architeuthis dux | reverse complement strand
AAAGATGCTTTTGTTTATTTGGTACTTTTATGGACGATTCGGTACGTTTTCTAAAATCTTTGTGACAGCCCTGTAGCCATCCCAGTCAGCTCTTCTCCTAAGAAATTCGGTGTCTTAAGTGAAAAAATTAATGAATAAAAGGAATCAAATTACTTCAAAACTTCCAATTAAAGTGAATAAATGAATAAATAAAAATAAGTAATATCTGCTAATAATTTTTTCTCTGTAGCTGAAGGGTTGCTTTGGGTCCTGGGTGTGACTACCGGGCTAGATTATTGGTTTAAAGGAGGTAATAATAGAGTCAAATATCAAGGATCCGTGACCGTTGTCTGGGAAACTAGGTTCCTAGGACATGCTGATCAAAATTAGCTGGGGGACCCTCTAAAAGATTTAGCTTATTTGTAAATTTTTAGGCCTTAAGTGGCTAAGTAACCTTGAAATGATACCATACTTTTATTGGATCAAGTTTACATCAGGCACCTTGGAAATTGTTGAATCGAAAATGGACACATTTTGCCTCGACACCAGAATTGTTCGAAGTTACATTTGATAAAAAATAGGTTGTTTTTTTTAAACTAACAAATATTCGCGAAGTTACTAAGATACTTTCTCCCAGAAAAATAAAAAGTATTTTTTGTGCTTTCAATCCAACTATTCTTCATAAAACTAGGTTTTGGCTTTTATAGCGATTATTAGAGTTTAAATTTTACAAATAGAAAAAGAAAGTTGGATTGAAAGTACAAAAAATACTTTTTATTTTTCCGAGTGAAAGTATTTTAGTAACTTCGAAAGTTTGTTAGTTAAAAAAAAAAACAACCTTCTTTTTCTATTATGTTAAGATGACAGTTACTGATTGACTGTAAAATTTAAACTCTAATAATCACTATAAAAGCCAAAAGCTAGTCTTACGAAGAATAGTTGGATTGAAAGCACAAAAAATATTTTATACAGGAGAAAGTAAGTATCTTAGTAACTTCGAAAATTTGTTAGTTTAAAAAAAACAAAAAAAAACTATTTTTTTATCAAATATAAGTAACTTCAAACAAATCCAGTGTTGAGGCAAAATGTGTCCTTTTTTGATTCAACAATTTTCAGGGTGCCTGATGTAAACTTGATCCCTTTTATTTGTAAACCTGAGACTAACCTGAGAGCCAGATAAGGATGTTAGTGTCCTGAGCCCTAATGATTTATGGGCTCTGTTGACCACGCGTGAGAGCAAGTTTTCCCCTTGTACATGCAGTGGCTTTGAAAATATGTGGCACCGACCTCGTAGTATACATCGAGTATGTGGTTATGTAAATGGAGTTGAACCAACATATAAAACCACCAGACAGTGTACAAGAACATTACAGATGTCATGCGTGAACTTCAGGACAAAACTAAAGGTAACTTTTTAATTATCTTTCTCTTTTGTTGACTGTTATCAACCTAAAACAATACCAAAGCTGTTACGATCTTCATTAGGTCTAGGATTTTAGGCCAAGTATCAAATAAATTGTATCTGCAATTGCAAAACAATCTATAATGACTTTTAAACCTCATAAGCAAATATGATTTTAATTTGTGCCGATTCTGTTTTCCATTAGTTCTTTATACCTTCTGTCTGTATAGTACCATGTCGAAGCCACTCATTGTTGCAAAGAAGAGAAAACTTGAAGATGTGACTGATTAACTGGGGAAGGAAAAAATTGCATTCTTTGCAAACAACATTATGATGAAAAACATACAGATTATTCTGCCACGTTATGCTCTGAATTACAGGATCTACCACTGAAGTGGAAGGGTTTGGATAAGTTGTAATTGTAGCCATACAAGTGGAAAATTGAAATAAATAGTCTCACAAAGAACCAGGTGTCCGATGGACTGTAACGCCCAAACCAGAACTCCAACAGTGTCTCACTAATAAGATTTTAAGTGGATCGGGGGCCGACTCCACCCTAGTGAGTACGGAAAGAAAAAGATAAAATAATAATCCACACATCAGCATGTCTAGACATGGAAAGGGAAGTAAAGGATGTCAATATGTTAATATATTATATGCAAAGAAAGATAACTCTGTTAGCTTTCTTTGTTAATGATCAGTAGTGGACCTCTCCTGTTTCAGGAGTCCCTTTTCTCTGATACTTTACTGTGTTCAAATCAGTTAGCGGTTCGGCGTCCTAACATATAGATGTCTGTAAATAAAAGGGAATTGAAGTCCCTGCAGTGTATGCGTTTATATTGTGTTATATCGAAGTTGACAGCCAACAAGTGGATCTACAAGAGTTTAACAAAGGATTGGAAAAAGGAGGAGCCAAGTGTCATCGTAAGGTGTTTCGTGATAACTTCCAGGGTATCACCTAGCTGGCTATCCATTATCACCGCAGATTCTTATACAGCAACATGTCTGGACATGGAGAGGGCGGTAAAGGATTTGGGAAGGAGGCAGTGCCTTCAAGTGATAAGGCAGAACCTTGTATGGGTTTCAGAGGTTAATGCCCAACCTTATTTCTTGACATTGTCTCGCTAACAAGATTTTAAGTATATCCAGAAGGTCACGAGGGAGTTCCCGAGACGGACACTCCAGCTCCTCTCGCTAATGAGATTTTAACAACCCCAGCAAATTTCCTGATGAATTTGTGGGGATCTGAGTCCCACACGAAAGGGGGACTCCAGATTGATCACACCAACATAGCGTCAGAATAACTTGACCTTATAACACCAGGGATGATTGGAAAACACATGTTCCTGCACACACACATTTCTTTACCCTGTATAAGGATCTGGAAACAGACTCTGGCAGTTTTGCAACCAGCTTCCACAATGTCACTACACATTTCTGGGCTCCTCAGAAATAACAACATGAGTCCTAAGAAAATCTACAACCAGTTAAATTTGCCCTGAATTACGGTAAATAATGACTAAGTTTTTACCTTCATCTTGGCTTTAGCATTCTTACAGTTCGAACTTCTATGCTCAAAGTTCAATTCATTATGAACTATGACCTATAAGCTTCATGCTAAGAACTTATTCCTTCCTTATGTACTTGTTGATCCACAGTATTCATGTTTATTTTGCTTGCATCGTCATTTTGCATTCAAACAATATGTATGCTATATACATTGATTCATGTGGCTTGTATTCATTTTGCCTGTGTCGTTTCACGTTCAGACACTATGTATGTTTTATTCATTGATTCATGCGGCTTGTATTCATTTCGCTTTGTCATTTTGTGTTCAAATGCCACGTATGTTGTATATGTTGATTCTTACTATTTTCACAGCAATTGTGGCCTTGTATCGCTTTTACGTATTTTACGTTCAAACGTTATGTATGTTGATTTATGATGTTTAACTGCACTTGTGTATTTGCCTAATTCGCAGCTTTATCGTTGTATTGCAGTTTTCACGTCCAACCTTTTTCTTTGTGACCGGGGTGTAGTGTTGTATACCCTTTACACTGTTCTGCCGCCATGGGTCGTCTTGTTGTGGGTTGCTCATTTGCGGGAGGAAATGCTGAACTTGGACAGAAAGGAAGGAATCGAAGACTGGTTGTAAAAATATTTTTAAAAAATATTTCATAGCATACACCTTTGTTGGCCAGAGAGTGAAGAGTGGGAGAGAGATAAGGGTGCCGAGAGACCGTTCCCAACAGGGAAACCCGGCCTTGTGCCTTTCCAGCCCTAGGGGGTTTGCCTGGGTCTCTGCTCTGTGTTCAGGTCTCTTTTCTGAGCTCCCTCGTCTCGGCTCTGAGCTTTATGGATTCCGAACGCCCACGTGTCATTTCTGGTTTCCACATCCTGTTTTTTGGACACCCACGAATATACCTATTTCCTAAGATGACCGGGTCACTTCCATTTATGCACAGGTGTTGACCTCGAAATGACCTTTTCGTGGTAGTATATCATAACAGTAGTTCATAAGTTTCACAACGTTTACAATAGAGTAGATTGGGCTTCAGGACCTAATGGCAAACTGTTGCATAGGCATTGCAAAAGAGTTCTTGCAAGCTGCAACAAGCTAGAAATCAAAAAGAGAAAGAAACCCTTGAAAGGCTAAGTGAGGCAGAGTCTAGGCCTAAAAATCTACAAATACGGTAATGTGACTAGTTCTAAAAATAGGATAGGGTTGAATTTATTATGTTTTATTGTAGTGGTTGTTAATTTCTAACTTTCTACCATGTTTGAAGTAAATAACACGTTTCTATGCTTTGGAATGTTAATAAAAAGCTAGATATTGAGTGAAAATTGCAGTAAGGCTTGGTCTGACGGTTATAAAATATGGTAGTTAAACACAGCATATGTAACGAAATAGACCCAGATCATGTTACCGGTAGCCGTTGCTGGCCAGAGTTGAATTTGTGTTAAACTGCCTACGTGACCAACTGGAGATTCGGGTTACTCCAAAAAACGTTGATGATTTGAAAAGGGGGAGGAGCGTCTGACCATCAGCAATATATAAAGGCTAGATCGAAACAGAAAAAAGTGACCAACTCTTTTAGACAACGACATGCAACAGAATTTCCGTACCTCAACGAAATCCGCAGACCAGCCCAGAAATTGACCTGCATAGTGCGGAAATAAAACCTCAGATTTAGATTTGAAGATCCGTGGATTTTGTCATCTTTTCTCTCCACACACGTGGGAGAGTTTTTGTCAGAACATGAATTTCCCTCCATAGAAAGATCGGCTCCCGTTAGCAGACCCGGACAGAGAGACATCATCATCATCATCATCATCATCATCGCAGTCCGCAGCCAGCAGAGGAAATGATTGTCTCTGTCTCTTTCTATCTCACCCTGACTTTCTCTGAATATTATTACCTCTATTTCTCTCTCCCTCAACATCTCTTTCCCTCACGGCGACCAGAGAAGAAGAAGTACAGATGCCCATTATGCTACATATACAAAGGCTCCGAAAAGTCATACAAAAGCTCCAAAACTATAACTATACAACATATCGATCAGATATTAATGCAATAATGAAGTTAGAAGCCATTAATTCTTATATAGTTATTCTTTTTGGAGGCTTTGTATGACCTTTTAGAGTCTTTGTATGCTGTGTTTAACTACTATATTTGACATCCGTCAGACTAAGGATTATGAAAAGGCACGCTGTGGGCTATTCCCAAATTTTTGAGAGGATCGCCCCAGTGTAGAATAATGCTGGTTAAACATTTATGGGAGAGATGAATCTGTGGAGGGGAAACAAAACATTTTGTCCATACCGGAGAAAGCCTCTCCCACGTGGCTGGATAGAAAGATGACAAATTCATTATTTTCAATTGAAAATATGGGTTCGTTTTATTCCCGTTGATAGCTTCGATACCGGGCCCGTTCATGGATCACCAGGACTATTGAATCCTGTTTCGGTCAAAACAAACGAGTTACTAAATTCTGTTCCTAGTTGTTTTGCTGTGGCTGACCAACTAGCGTTATGATAGTAGTTCAAATCAGATTTCTTCCTCCCTCACCCTGATAGGCTGAGGAGCCAAGCCCCTAACTTGTTAACTCGTTGCTCCTGTGTGTCGGACTAATTCTAACTGCCAGCCAATTTGAAATCCTGGCGCACCCTTAAACCACTGTGGTTGGTCGAACACATTTTCTTTGTTGTGTCTTCCGCGTGACCCGGTCAACCATTTGATCCATATCCCAGCCCAGAGAACATGATATGGCATTTTGGTGCAAGTGCCAATACTATCACCCCAAATTCAAGTCTTCTAATAAGCGAACACACGAACACACAACCAGAGTGTATTTCATTAAACCAGCTAATTTTGATCAGCATGTTCTAGGGAAAATGCTTTCAAACCTAGTTCCCCAGACAATGGTCACATTTATTAATTTTTCTTATATAATGATTTGGGTACAATTTACGTAGAGTGGTTCCTACAAATAAGTGAGGTCTCTCCTACAGAGCTAGTAGTATTGCTTTATTTTCATATTCCATACTCTAATGACTGTGGTCCCGAATTACAAGCAGTAATTATTAATTTATTTTAAAACAATTTAAGGGGTTACAATGAAAATGAATTTCAAGCAGTATTTATTAATTTATTTTAAAACAATTTAAGGGGTTACAATGAAAATGAATTTCAAGCAGTAATTATTAATTTATTTTAAAACAATTTAAGGGGTTACAATGATAATAAATTCCAAGCAGTAATTATTTATTTATTTTAAAACAATTGAAGGTGTTACAATGAAAATGAATTCCAAGCAGAAATTATCAATACATTTACAACAATATACCTGGGATGTGAAAATAAAGCAATACTACTAGCTCTGTAGAAGAGACAGTACTTCTTTTTATGGATCATACTACTTAACTATATACTTTCCAGCAACATGAAATTTGCACACATCATTCACTACCAGATAATTTTCAGAAGAGTATACCTATAGTAGTAATGAGTTAAATAAAAATAGTGGCCCAAAGGTTGATTGTGAGGGCTTGTCTACTGTACAAATATCAACTTGGAACAAAAGCAGCAGAAGCAGCCCATAGAATATGTACAGCCTTTGATAGAAGTGAAGTTGGTCACCATACTGCTTAAAAGTGTTTCAGGAGGTTTTTAATTAGAAATGAGTCATTCGAAGATGCATCTGGTAAAGGATGGTCCACAAGCACTGATGATGAACTGAAAACTTGTGTTAAATCTAATCCACTTTAAACGTGTCAGATGTTTGTGCTAAGGTTCAACACAAACAACACGCCCAAACCTATTATAATCATTCTAAAACTGGTGAAGTCTCTTGATAATGTTTAGTTAACCAAATTCACCCTTTGTGCCAGCATTGAGGACAACCCATCTGGGAGTGGTTTTATGCAGGCAGCTGTGAATGAAGAGGATCATGAGAAAAGCAGACTAATTATCTAGACCCATCAAATCTCAGCACAATTTACTCTGCACTACATCTTTTGTACAGTCACTTTCTGAGAAGCATTATCTTGAATGCTGTCCTGTCACTTTTTACCAACCACTATATATAAAGGCTACAAAGATAGTTGAGTCTTCATCAAATCTCAGTAAGGCATTTGTTAGATTGGGTTGCTCCTGACAGTGTTCTGAATTTGATTGCTTGAGGCTGCAAAACAGTTGTCTGAAATCTTGTCGAAAAGCTGGGTTACATTGTTCACTGATGTGTAGTTATTGTAATGGCCAGATATGTCAGAATATTTACCCAATCCTTATTGATGAAGATGGTGAGAATTAATGGTCTTTCTCAAGTTTTCACTGTGGATTGCTTCTTAAACCCTAATATAATGCATGTCTTTTTCTGACTGAAATTCTAAAAAATATGATTACTACTGATGGCCATTTCGGGAGCCGTACTTGGTTTTGGAGACTAATCACAAATATAGCCCCAATATAATGGGTTGAAATCAATTGCCTATCCATTGAAATATAGGAATTGACTCCAAAATCAATTTTCTATCTGTTCTGGTTGTAAAGTTATGGCTTTCGTCTCTATTTTGCCCAGATATGGATGCCATCTTGGAAGCAATGTTAAATTTGTGACCCTAATCTGCAAAAATATCACCAGGGTGGATTTTAATCAACCTTTAAAACATATTCATATCAGCAATTTTATGATTATTTCAATATTTAGTCTAAATACGGCGGCTATCTTAGATGACATGTTGGATTTTTCGGGAAGCTCCATTGGGATTCCAGAGGATTTTTAGTATAGTTTTCTGGTGTTATGTTGCAACTATCCTGCAAAAATCAGCTTGCTAGAATTAATTTTAAAGTTGACTATAGTATTTATGCTAAAGTTCTTGGACTATATGCTTATTTACTAAACTTAGTGCAACACAAAGCCACAATAGTGAGGCAACCAGTGAGTATTGAATTCATTACACTTCTGAGTTAGTCAGCAAGATATTATTGATAACCCTCACTCTATGGGAGGAACCATAACTAGGTTAAATTATTTTTTAAAAGCATTCGATTAAAGGCCGCCTTTGCTGGCCATTCAGCTCGATGTCAAGTCACTTCCTTTGTATAAAATTAATATTATAATTTGTTGCCGGTATACAAGGAGGGGTGTGTGTGAGATGAGATTATCCCTTTTGTCTGGAAAGACAAAATTAACCTTTGATGTATTCCAACAATAAAAAGAATAAAATTTAATGTGTAGGTTCAAGAGGAAATTCAACAAGGCAGTAATAACAATTTACATCTGAGTTTTATTCAGTTAAATTAACAACAAAATAGATATTCAAATGGTTCTTCGGACGATTGAACTCCTTCTTGCTGTTTGTGTTTTTGATCCATTCTTCGACCTTCTGTAGGTGTAAAATCCGAGTGTGATGGGTTAAACAGAAGTTATGTTTAAAGGGGGTAGCCCTTATAGCACATGGCCCGGGTGTTTCTGTGTCTTTGTCTTGACGGGTTTAGATTTGTTGAGAAGTGGAAGCCACATCGGGTTGAAATCCGCACTTGTCTGGCTAATGCATTTAGTCGTTATTTTGATGTGAGCTGCCTCTTTGATTTTTCTCTGCTTCCAACATCGTTCACTGTCAATAATCTGGACTTATAGACAATAGATATTGTTCAAAGTGAGGAAAAGGTAATATGTAAGTTGGAATTAAAGTTCAATTTGCATGGCAAAATGTAACGGTAGTGAGTAAGGGGGTGAGTTATAAAGAGAAACAGTCCACATGTGTGTGTGTGTGTGTGCGATATGTATCACCAGGTGTGAATAGCAGTTTGCATGTGTGCATCTATAACAAAGCGTAGAGACAGTTCAATGCATGTATGTGTAAAGGAGGTGAAGAAGTGTGGTCTTCTTGCATTGGTACTGATGATGATAGTTGAATCAAGTTTGCTGGTCGGGTTGGAATACTGAACTGCTGTCTCCCTGTTCTCTTGAATGCGTAAAATTGAATCTCCCACTCATTATAGTTACATTGTTAGGGTTATTTATGAGGGAAAAAAATCGGCTCCTGGCAAAGTTTTAGGAAGTCGGGCTCTGATTGGTTGAATATTATTTAGATATTTGAGGTTTTCTAATAGTTAGTACTTTTTGGAGGGAAAATTTGTATAGGAAAATCAGTCAAAATCCCTGGAACCTGTTTTTGCACGAAATTGTTCACTTAGGTTTAAATGGCCCTACAAATTATTTGCAACTAAATAAATAAGGGAAACTACTCTATAATTAGTATTTTTTCCAAAAATGGGAAAAAAATTCTCCTCATTTTTTTACCTCTAAAAAGGGAAAAAAGTTTACCCTCAATTTTGACCTATAAAAGGGAAAAAAGTGTTATCAGAATATGAGCAAAGGTAAAAAAAACACCTTCAAAAAAAGTATTATTAGAATATGAGCTTAGGTAAAAAAATTACTTCCCCCAAAAAGTTTTATCAGATTATTCTGATAATATGATGACTTCATAATAGAATGTCATACATTCTATCATGATGTTAAAAAATAAAGGTCTAGTTCCACATTATAAGTTTATTGTAAATTGAACCTCCCTCTGAAAACATAATGTAACAGTTGAAAATCATCTGGATTTGTTTGGTTATGGTAACACACACACATACATACAAACAGAAAAACTATTTTTATTATTAATCATTGCTACCCACAACACTGGTTTATGATGAATTTAGGTTATTCATGTGTTCTGACATTTATATGTATCTATGTATCTATCTATGTATCCGTACTTAGCCCAGCCCTAACCGTTCATAGTAGAAACTTGAAATTTTGCACACACTGCCTTCAATGAGTAGAGAAAATGATTTTTTTGCTTTTTGAAAATCCACCCACCCCCAAATAAGTTTTTAGAGGGGGTTCAATATGCAATGTAAGATTATGCTAAATTGGTCACTGGTTTGTGTCCGCTTTTTTTTGTTGAAAATTCAGACCTTTTTTAGTGATCACAGCCCAACAAAAGGCACGAGAAGTAACTTATTCATTGATCACCCCTTTTTCCAACTTTTCAATTGATCACCCCCAACACAGCATAAATGGGTGGCAGTGATTCATAATTTCCCTTGGAATTTCTATTTATACCTAAGACCTCTGCTATATATCAGCAACTTTATGCTTGGTATATCGGTTGATTACTAAGTTTTGAAGAGAAAATGAATGTCATTGACCAGTAGAGTTATTTACTAAGCATAGCTCAAACTGGTACAAGGCCACTACAGTTGAGCACCCATGAGAATCAAACTCACATCTCTAGCAAATTGATCCACAAGACAAGCTAACCATGGTAGGTGTCCTATACTTGTTTATGTAACCTCCTTGTATAGGTTTAGCCCTGGATTTTTCCTGTGGCTTCAAAAGAGTATACAATGGCCAATATTGGGGGGTCAGTTGCCCCGGGTTAGAACCTCCCCATCACCTACGTGTATGGGCCTCCGTATTAAACTTGACCATGTGTCACATTCCACTCACATGGTGTGGTGGCTAAATACCTAGATGATTATATATATAAACAAATAAACAGAACATAAAATCCCTACAAGAAAATTTTACTTTAGAAATATAAATACTAGAAAGTACTAGAAAATGTTACTTACAGTACTAATTCTGTGTCAAACATAAATCCTTCTGAACATCTCTCATTAACGGTTATTAATGAATAATTGACTTGCATGACAAGTAATGAAATAAATGAATAAACAGAACATAAAAACATTTCTGTAAGAAAGATCTTTAGTTTAAAAAGATTTTCTGTAGTAACATCTTAAAAGACTGTAAGACTTATATAAATATACACTTATATAAATATGAAACTTCTATATTAAAAGAGAAAACATATATTCTTTTTAGCAACATCTTTAGTGTTTGAAACTACAAAGCATTCTAGACTATCATCATCATCATCATC
>VCCN01005280.1:720590-730727 GCA_006491835.1 Architeuthis dux | reverse complement strand
CAGGGGGTTGCAAATGCACCCCCTTATGGACGCCCATGTCAATTAACATATGTCAGCATATGCCTTACTAGGCTAAAGGTCTCCAACTGTCCTGCTATTTACCCATGCTGGGGAGAAGTGGATTCATGCCTTTCCCAAGGGCATTAGTGCAAAGTGAACAAAAGTAGCATCGGCCAAACCTCAAACTCAATTCGCCAATTCTGTTTTCTGCGCTGGCAACCATTGCACCACCCTGGCAGACGTGTAGCAAGAGGGGGGTCAAAGGGGGGCAGTTTTCCCGGGGTGCAAAATTTCCATTGATTTATTATGCCAGTTATTCCCTGATGTAAAGTCTGAGTGCTCACTATAAGATATTGTTGATAATATCTTAAAACTTAATAAAAATGTCCTAACAAATATCTCTTTAAAAAATGTAATGAATATATTACACATTAGCACATAACAATCCACTTTATTCACATGATTGATAGATCGCATTACCTACTTAAAATTAATACATGAAACGGGGGGGGGAAGGAGGATGGTTCAAGATGTGGGCCCCATATTGCCAATAACCTAGGGATCCTGGTATAGGTTAATCTGACCTTGCCCGGGCACTGTCTTTGCCCCCGGTGCTGAAACCCATGCTATGCCACTAAACCCTGCACCTCCTTAGCAAGGTTTTGGCGGCTGAAATTTCTGCTTATTTCATTGAATGGTTTTTGTTTCCAGTTATTTTTCTCTAAGTCTTTTTTATCTGCTCCGACTCTGAGAGGAAAAAAAAAACCTACTTTTAATGCAGCATTAAAGCAATTGATCATTTATTTTTTATAATAAAACTCACATTTCCCATATTTATGCATCTTTGTGTGTACGCGCTTAACATTTTGTGTTTAAATTTAGTATTGATTTAGACAATTGATTTATTCTCATGCGCTTCTTACAGACCCAACAGACTGTACTTTAAATCTATAAAGACAAAATAACAGTAGCAATTATAGACTGTCCTAATAATATAGGGTATTTTATGAATCACAGAGACTTTCCAATCCATCAAAGTATTGATAGATTTACTCTCCGAATCAGTGCACAATTCAGCAAACTTATAAATTGAATCAAAAAAAGATGGCTGTCAGCCATTTTGAATATCTCAAGAACCAGTTACATGGCAACCAATAAAAGGAGACAGTTATTTTAATTTTATTTCTGGCCTGTTTTTCTTTGACCCTTTTTTATTTTCAAATATTTTTGAATTTCTTTCTTTAATTCTCTGTACCTTTTTAATCACTGCTACCCACAACACTGGTTTATTGTTTATCGCTGGTGTCATGACTTCTGGACAACAGGAGTTGGCTTGTTCTATCTTTAGAAGCACTTTCTGCTTGTCTAGACAGTTGACCTTGGGGTCAACCTCAGCATCTCGAATTTGCCACGCTTTTAGGTAATCACCAGTCAGAGTCAACTTGCGGAATGAGCCTGAACGCACCTATTTTGGTGTCTCCTAAATCAAGCATATCAAGATCAACTGAATCTTCTAGATGCTAACCACACTCTATTCTATTTTTCCTCCCTATCTTCTCAACTACAAACCAGTACTAAAGCCACTAACTAAAGCTAATATTTAAGAAGAAACAGACGAACTGAAGAACTTGACTGATCACCTTGTGTTTCTACATAGAAAAAAAGGTAGGTTGTCTTATATATATATATATATATGTTGTCAAATCCAAAGACAGCGCTGTTTCTATATATATATATATTGTTTGACTTCATGACTTCCTTTGTAGCCCAAGTCATCACAACTGAGTTTAGGTTATTCATGTGTTCTGACATTTATATATATCTATATATCTGTCTATGTATCCAGACTTCGCCAAGCCCTAACTGTTCATAGTAGAAACTTGAAATTTTGCACACACACTCCTCTCAATGAGTAGGGAAAATGTATTTTTTTGTTTTTTGAAAATTTCTCCCAAAATAGGTTTTTAGTGGGGGGTTCAATTTTTAATTTTAAGTTTATGCTAAATTGGTCCATTAGTTTGTGTCCAGCAGCATTCATGATGGCTTTTTGAAAATTTGAACTTTTTTAGTGTCCAACAAAAGGTGAGAGAAGTAACTTATTCATTGATCATCCCTTTTTCAAATCACCCCTAACACAGCATATATGGGTGGCAGTGATTCATAATTTCCCTTGGAATGCTAGTTTTTCTTGTCTTCTCCCTAAATATTAGAAACCGTTAACCAAAAAATAGGTTTCTTCAGTTTTTAAGTTGGTCTGGCTGGTTGGCTAGGTATATGTGGGGCATACAGACCGCAACAATGGAGCTAGAGGGCTGAAAATTTAAACATTTGCTCCTTATTATGTCTAGAAAAACGTTCTTTTTGTTTTAGTGGTGGTTCAATTTGAAATGTAATTTCATGCTAAATTGGTCTCTTAGTTTGTGTCTGGCAGTGGTCATACTTGTTTTTTAAACATTCAGACTTTTTTAGAAAAGATTGCCCAACAAAAGGTGAGAGAAGTAACTTTACTCATTGATCACCCCTTTTTCTAAATTTGTTATTGATCAATTGCAACACGTAGTCTGCTCGGATGGTGTAATTGTTAGCACATTTCGATATGAGCGAAGAGTGTGGAAAACTCTTCATTAGGACAAATTGCACTCAGCAGCTAATTGAGTACACTCTAATGTCCTAATTGTATAGGGTATTTGATGTGTGATTAGGTATCCCTACGGTGGACTTGCATCCTGCCAAAGGGGTGGTCAAGGGCCAGATTAACCTATACCAGGGCCCCTAGGCTATTAGCAATATGGGGCCCCCCCCATCTTGTACCATCCTCCTCCCATTTAAGTAAGTAATGCAATCTGTCAATCATGTTAATAAAGTGGATTGTTATATGCTTATGTGTAATATATTCATATATAATATAAGAGATATTTGTTAGGACATTTTTATTATGTTTTAAGATATTATTAACAATATCTTTAAAAAATTATAGTGAGCGCTCAGACTTCACATCAGGGTATGTTCTTATTTTGACAGTTTTATTGTTTAATTCATTTTCCCTGTAGTAGTAGTAGTGGTGAATTTATTTTGGAGCCCCTTCAATGTCTTGGGCTCTATGCCGTAGCGTAGTTTGTGTATAGGCTAATCTGGCAATGGTCCTGTCAAAAATAAAATTAAGAAAAATATGAATATCCCAGAATTTTTCTGGGCCCCTATTAGCTACTGGGCCCCTATTAGCTACTGGCCCCTACTCAGGGGTCGTCATAAAAACTTTTTTGACCAGACTTGTAACTTGCAAGGATCACTAAGCTGACACATGCAACAGAAAGCGAGACTTTGTCACTGGCCTCCATAGTCCATTGGGAGTTATCTCTTTACCTGTTTTTACCCCCAACACGGCATGCTGCCAAAAGACGTTGGTCACGTGAACGTTTCTATCCTTTTTTTAAATTTCTTTCTTTAATTCTTGGTGCTTTCTTTTCTTGTTTTCTCCCTAAATGTTTTTAGAAATCATCAACCAAAACTGTTATGTATCAGGCGTACAGGCCACACCAATGGTTTATGACTTTCTTCCAACCCTGCGTGGTCAGTCTTGCTCTGCCAACGCTTTCTGTGCTCACGTTGTGTTCTAAGATCCTCAGAAGTGGGGGTTGCAGAAGTGGGTTGAGATGTCACCATGCTGAGTTGGTTTGATCACCGGTAAAGTTAGCCAGGGTTTTGCTAACTTTAATGATAGACACAACATTGGGTTAAACAGTTAACAAGAAATTTACTTATGGTGTTCTTCTTTGGGGTGGTGTTCAGCGACTGGGTAGCTGGTGCGGGGTGGTGAAGTGGATGAACAGCGCAGTCTCTCAGCAGGGCTGGTCCAAGCAGTACGGCATCGGGCAATCGGTCCGGTGGCAACTAGTTTTCTCTCTGCTGAACCCTAAAAACTAGTACTATTAGTACCCTTGCTAAATTCCCTCGTCCAATCAAAATTGGACACATCCACAGTAAGATATATTTTAGGTGATGTGGTCTGAACCACGTCAATGAGGAAAATTTTCATAAGATCACATTTCTAATACTTTGTTTATTATTATGAATCCTACATCTCAACTGTAACCTTTCCGCTGTCAGGGTTGACACTTCCCCAATGTCAATTAAAACTAACCGATACTCTTGTTTACTTTACTGTCCTCAATTTCTTTAACTCTTTATAGTGTTATAGGAGCTAGAGGGCTGAAAATTTCAACATTTACTCCTTATTAGGTCTAGAAAAAACGTAGGTTTTTAGTGGGTGAATTCAATTTAGAATGTAAGTTTATGCTAAATTGATCCCTAGTTTGTGCCTGCTTGTTTTTTGAAAAATTCATACTTTTTAATGATCCAAAGGTGAAAGAAGTAACTTATTCATTGATCACCCGTTTTTTTAATTGATCACCCCCAACACGGCATGCTGCCAAAAGACGTATTATTTTTTATTCCTTATATTCTTTCTTTCTGTCTTTCTTTGTTTTCTTTTTCCTTTCTTTCCTATTTCTTATCTCGTTCATGTCCGTTTGTCTGTCCACATGATATCTCCAAAAGTTTGCAATTAAATTTTGTGGAAGGGTGGACAATGGGCTATGAAAGAAGTGATTAAATTTTGGGCTGGAACCAGGAATTTTTCCTCTCCTGCATCGTAGCTATATATCCATACCACACAATATCTCCAAAAGTTCTCAAGGAACTACAAATTTTCTGGTCTTTACAAAAAAAATAAAGCAAACATATTTCAGCGGTGACTTTATACTGGTCAGGACCCCATGCCGTGGCCGTGGTAAACCTTGTTTGAATCCTAGTCAGGGCAAGCTACTGTTTAGTTCTTCTTTTTTTTTCTTTCATTTATTTTTACCTCTGACCACAAAATTGTCAGAGGTGTATGTACTCACCCATGTCTGCCTGTCCACACAATATCTCCGAAAGTTCTCAATGAATTTCAATGAAATGGGGTAAGGAAGAATTGATTAAATTTTGGGATGGAGCAGGGTATTTTTTGGATTGAGAGAAATTTTTTTCATACATTTATGTATTCACTCATAATTGTACACACAATATCTCCAAAAGTTCTCCATGAATTTCAATGACATTTTGTGGAAGGATGGTCCGTGGGCTAAGGAAGAATTGATTGGATTTTGAGGGGTGGATCCAGGAAATGTTTACAGTTACCTGCCCTGCATTGTAGCTGTATATGAACTGGTTTTCATTCAGTTTTTAGTGACAATGGTATTGGCAGAGGTATGTGCTCTCTGAATGCCTTCAAGTTATTTTTCTTTCTTTCTTTCAACTGTTAATCATTGCTACCCACAACAGCCGGTTTAAACACTGTTGCTGGGTTTAGGTTATTCATATGTTCTGACATTTATATGTATCTATGTATCCGGACTTCGTCCAGCCCTAACCGTTCATAGTGGAAACTTGAAATTTTGCACATGCACTCTCCTCAATAAGTAGGGAAAATGATTTTTTTGTTTTTTTTAAATTCCTCCCAAAATAGGTTTTTAGTGGGGGGTTCAATTTTTAATGTGAGTTTATGCTAAATTGGTCCATTAGTTTGTGTTCAACAGTGTTTATGCTTGCTTTTTGAAAATTTGGACTTTTTAGTGCCCGACAAAAGGCGAGAGATGTAACTTATTCATTGATCACCGCTTTTTCAAACTTTTTCATTGATCACCCCTAACACAGCATATGTGGGTAGCAGTGATTCATAATTTCCCTTGGAATGCTAGTTTTTCTTGTCTTCTCGAAATTCTCTTGAAATTTTGCACACACACTCTCCTCAATAAGTGAAAATTTGCCCCAAAACAGGTTTTTAGTGGGGGGTTCAAGTTTATGCCAAATTGATCTCTTAGTTTGTGTTCAGCAGCATTCTAATTTCTTTTCTGAAAATTTGGACTATTTAGCGATCACTGCCCACCACCACTGTTTAATTTACAAGGTAAAAAGAAGCATACATAGGTGGCGGTGATTCATAATTTCCCTTGGAATGCTAGTTCTTCCTATTTTCTTTCTAGCGTACTGGAAGTTTCAAAGTCATTCCTTCCATTCTAAATATATTTAATCATAAATCTTTTTCTCCATTGAGAAGAAAAAATTTTTAATGGAGATTTTATACGTTTTCTTTCCCCTCTGTAAAGGAATAATCTTTTTTAATGAAAAACACACCAAGGAAAAAGTCATTGAAGATAATAAAAGGACTGCAATTGTTCACTGATGTGCTGAGCAAAGAAAATGCTCAAATAAAACGAACTTGTTTTATATGAGACATTCTTTTCCGCCATCTTTGTTTCAGTCCTTTTATTTGTTTCTACTTTTTCTTCTTTGTGTTTTTCTCTGACAAAGCAAGCAAATTTTGCCGCAGGAAATTCTGGGTTGTTTTCACAATGAGAAGCTTCTGGATTCTTCTTTTCCAGAGAAAACATGGGTGATGAAAATAACCATGGCATTCTGCTGGTGTGGGGAGGGTAGACAGAAAAAAATGATAATATAATATTAATAATTGAAGTAGTAGTAATAGCAATATTCACCTCCTCCTTCGAATACAACTATTGATAATATATATATATATGTTAGCTGCTGTCAAGGTTGATAATGAGTGTAACAACTTTTTACAGTCATTACTACCTGGATGGTAGTTATGGGAGAGTGGTTTTCTCAAGTGCTCACTCTGTTCTCTGGCAATCATTGACTATTGATAATAATAACATTTTTAGAACATTTTATTTTAGTGTAAAAAAAATACAATTTGTATATACAAGCACACATCATAACAATCATATTTACACAATATCTAGGGCCTTAAACCTTTGCAGTGGTGTAATAAACATCATAATTCTTCATAAAATCATTTGCATCTGTTGATAGCACTACATATTCCAGTAATCTATTCCAAAGTCTCACCACTCTATTGCTAAAAATGAATTTTCTGATATTCAATCTACTTCTATTTGCTTCTACTGTATATGTGTGGCCTCTCAGTCCCTTGTACCCACTTCTAGTAAAAACTACATCAGGGTTTACTACTGCTAAACCACGCATAATCTTAAACATTTCTATTAAGTCTCCCCGATCTCTCCTATTTTCTAACAATGTTAATCCTAACACTTTTAGCCTATCCTCATAACTCATACTTTTTAATTCCGGTACTAACTTAGTTGCTTGTTAGAATCTTTTCTAAAAGATTTTTATCTCTCTCCAAGTACGGTGACCAGGCCTGTGCACAGTATTCTAGGTGTTGATGCTCATAAGTCTTATATAGTATAAGGAACAAGTCCTTGTCTATATATGAAAAAGTATGCTCAATCAGTCCTAGCACCCTGTTCACCTTAGCAGCAGCACTGGCAATATATTTGGAGAATGATAGTTTATCAGTTACTAATATCAAGCCCCTTTTCATCATTTACAATATCTAGTATATTTCCTACGTGTAACACCTTACATTTATCTTCATTAAAAACTAATTCTCTTGACCATAGCATTAATTTATTTAGGTCCTCCTGTACTCTTACTTAGTCAACCGGCAACAAGACTGGGTCTTATAATAATAATATCAATAATAGGAGCTATGGTAGTACTTAAAGTATTAATATTAAGAATAACTATAATTAATATGACAAAAACTGTGGCATAAATGATAACAACTTGGGTCATTTTATAAATAACAAAACAACCCTTCCACATTGGAGAAGGAAGAATTTTTAGCAGTAGTCTTAAAATGATAATCGTAATTTAATAACAAATCTGAAAATGCTGCATTATTACATAACTTTTGGCCCCCAAACGCATGAGATTAGCCTTGAAATTATTAAGGAAATGTTTGGTTTGATTCAACCAAAATTCGGTTGATTTCACTAGAAAATGTTCAGATATACATTTTAAATTTATTACATAACTTTTGGCCCCCAAACACATGAGATTAGGTTTGAAATTATTAAGGAAATGTTCAGTTTGATTCAACCAAAATTCGATTGATTTCACTAGAAAATGTTCAGATATATATTTTAAATTTCGTTTAAATGCTGTTTCTTTGCCAAGGAAAAGTTAGGTCTTTCTGTTTTGAGGAGTTTGGAAGTTGTTAATCAAAAATCCTTTTAACAATTAGAAAAAAAAATATCTGGATGTTTTTAAGACACCACCTCTATACCATATTTCAAGAACCTCCTGCCAAAGTTGTGCCTTTCAGCCTCCAAGCTTTCAAACATGAAACTAACTTTAGAACACTTATTCCCCAGAGCCTTGAGAATTGATGCATTGGCTTTGGAGAAGTTTCTATGTTTATGAGCCAATATATTAACTCTTACTGATTTGATTTGAATAATAATCAAATCATTTGTGCCACCAAGATGTCTCCAATATATGTTATTTAGTCTCTATTAATAGCTAAGGTCATTTCAAGCAGTTGTGGATAGATGGCACCAAAGTGCTGATCCATTGAATGATGATGAGATATAAGACAAAGCCATTATCTCTCTCTCTCTTTTTCTCTCTCTCTCTCTCTGTTTCTTTCTCTATATATATCATACATATCTAACCTAATAATAAACAATGTGATTTTCTTGGTTTCTGGATCGTAACATGGGACTATTCCACTGGCTGGAGGGGGGGGGGTTAAAGTTTTGCTGAAAAATGACTTCCTGCCCATTGTTTCAAATTACGCATTATTCCCAGTAAACGAATTCAGTATTTTTTTCTATAAAAAACCCATCTCAATCCAAATATATCCGTGAATTGTTTTCAACTGGGATTAACGAGTAGATCATATGAAAAAAACCCCAAAAACCCAGATCAGGACAGTCGTTGTATAGCATTGCTGGCCGTTGTGAGTGGGTTTGATTCTCATCAGATCTCCCAGTATAAATGGTCTGATACCAATTCATGCAGAGTTACTATCTAATGAACAGTGTGATTTTCTTGGTTTGCTGTTCATAACACTTGACTCTCTCACTCAGGGGTAAAAACTTTGCTGATAAAAGTATCTCCTACCCACCTTTTGAAACTATGGACTCTCCAACTGGAATAAATTTGCTATTACTTTTCCTTAATAAATAGTTTCATAGAAATTCAAATATATCCATGAATCTTTTCACAGATATTAACTAGCATATATATATCATACTATAGTAATTTAATTTGACACAAACATTAACTCTAAGGCAGTGGCTACCAACCTTTTCACGTCATTCCCCTCTAAGGCAAATGATGATAGCTGTTAATCATTCCAATTCCAAGCTAAACTCACCTTTTATCTGAGAGACAAGCTTGCTAATCATTGAACTATGGTAGATGCCCTGATTATTTACTCAGCTTTTATTTTGTCTGGCACAGGGCCAGACTAGAGGAGCACCTAATGAGGATCAAACTCATTACACTGGCAATGAGATGAGCTTGCTAATCATCATGTTATGCAGCCTTGGAAGCATTGTATGCCCGGATCAGATGGATCTCATTCATGATGGCAGCCATCAACGAGCCCTTGGTATTGTGGGGCCGCTGGTAGGTCTCCCTCTTGACGACGACCCAGACATAGTAATCTAGGGGATTCAAAGCAGGAGAGCTAGGAGGCCACATGTTGGGAGTCACATGATTGTGAAAATTCTCGGCCAGCCACTCCTTAATCACATGGGCCATGTGGGAGGGAGCAGAGTCCTGCTGGAACATGTACAGCCTTCTTTGGGCAATCCCCTCAATCCACGGCTTCACCACCATGTCCAGCACCTCAATGTAGGCAGTGGCATTGACCCTGAGACCCTGTGGAAAGAATTGGGGTGGCATGACATGTCCCTCATTGCTCACAACCCCCAGGACAACAGAACTTGGTGTGCATCACGATGGTTATCTCCATGGGTTTCCCACAGAGCGATTTGTCGCTCCTTCTGTTCACCTTCTGGTCCTGGTTGAAGCTCTTCTTATTGGAGAAGAACCCAGATCATGCCGTTCAGCAAGCACTTTGACCAGCTCACACGGTTCTCCTGGGTCTTGTCGGACATGAACTGCCTTCTCCTCATCATGTAGGACTTGGCACACCATGTATATATATATATATATATATTATATATATATGCATATTTGAAAAATATGATGGAGAATGAAAACCTTTTCATCTTTTTGGTTAATTTTACTTGTTTACAC
>VCCN01005280.1:669284-693308 GCA_006491835.1 Architeuthis dux | reverse complement strand
TATCTATCTATTTTCATTTATGCACTCTTTTGTTATGATACAATAGTGCAGTTAGCATTATAACACCGGTGGATGGTGAACCACAAAATATAAATATAGCTCCAAAATATTAATAAATTTAGCTCCAATATAGCTAAATTGGCAACTGGATATCATGGCTCGGTTTTAATGTGGTTGGCTTTCTTGGGTGCCAACACCCGCACTATAATAGGGGACACCTGTATTGAAGAGTATATATCTCAGGCAGTCTGAACTTCTGAAATGAAGTATTGTTATTATTCTATTAATTATTTGGACTAGTATTTTTATATTTTCTATAGTTTTGAGAAGGGTCATTAATATTCAAATGGTTCTTTTCTATAGTTTTGAGAAGGGTCATTAATATTCAAATGGTTCTTCGAATGATTGAACTCCTTCTTGTTATTTGTGTTGTAAACACGAAAGTCGAGATTATTGACAGAGAACAATGTTGGAAGCAGAGAAAAATCAAAGAGGCAGCTCATATCAAAATGTCGACTAATTGGGGATTTCAACCCGATGTGGCTTCCACTTCTCAACAAATCTAAACCCGACAAGACAAAGACAAAGAAACACCCGGGCTATAAGGGTTAACCCCTTTAAACATAACTTCTGTTTAACCCATCACACTCAGATTTTACACCTGAAGAAAGCTGAAGAATGGATCGGCGGAAACGTTGTGTTTAAAACACAAATAACAAGAAGGAGTTCAATCGTCCGAAGAACCAATTTGAATAGTATCTTTATTTCTGTTGTTTTGATCACTATGAGTGCGCGCCAATTCATTATTCTTTGTAGGTAGGCATCGTCATCTTTGGACCATCAAAGCAAACAGATTTGTACAGCTAAGCTCAGTTGCGTGACACATGAGGCAATGATATTGTCTCCATTTCTCAAACAATCTATGGAGACCGAATCATTGTTTGTGGCAATTGTAGGTTTTTACGGGGCCAGAGTGCTAGCCTGACGTCCAAGATGAAGATGGACTGCCTTACATGGCTAAAGAGGTCCAATTGCCCTGCTATTCACCCATGGGGTAGGGAGTAGTGATGTATGCCTTTCCCAAGGGCATTAGGGTGGTGTGAACACAAACTGTCCCAGCTGGAGTTTGAACTCGGTTTGCTGATTCCATTCTCTGTGCCGCTAACCGTTAGGCCACCTGCAACTTCCCCCAAACAGATTTGACCTGGAAATAAAATAATTTTAAATGAATAAGTAAAACTTAAAAACACAGTGACTTGAAGAAACATTTCTCAGTTCGGTTGGATGCTTCATATTGTGCCACACGCAAGGCACACAGAAAGAATCAAAGACCAAAAAAAGAAAATGGTTTTCTAAGAGAAGAATCTTTATTCCTGAGTTTAGTTTTGAAGTCAGCTTTCATTCTCTTGTGGGTGGGTGTATTTGTGTTGGAAGACCAGACCAAGTCCTCTATTACTCTATATATCGGCTGAGAGACGACGGACATACCAGTGCTGGGTTTTTTTTTTTCTTCTTTTTTTTTTTATTATGAAGTCAGGCTGGTGCGACGACCGCCCTGTCCGCGATTCCCCACGTGCTGAACAACAGCGACGGCAGCAGAGGCAAAAGTTATCGTCCCTTTTCCCACCAGTTGGTGGCCATTGCTATGTTACTACTCCAACTATACAACAGGAAAACAAATCTCTTCTGGCTTCTTCTTCTTCTTCTTTTTCTCCTCCCCTTTCGTCCCGTGCTGATGACGGCAGCTGGTCCACTTCGTTTGCTGGTGTGCTACCTCTTCTTTCCAACTGATGCTGTACGTACCACTGCTTCTTACAACTCTCATTGATTACTACATTCTTTTATTTATTTATTTTTTAACATTTTTTACTGATACCATTAATAATATCTTCTTCACCACCAACATCTTTCCTCCTCCTATTATTTTATTCTTTCTCACTTTCCCCTTTCTCTTCTTCTTCTTCTTCTTCTACATACACCACACTACTGATTCGTTTTCCTCTTCTCTCACTCGTCCCCTCCTCTCTATAAATTCCCTTTCTTTTCTCTCTCTCCAAGCAATCTAATTCATCTTTCTATCTAAATACGGTCTCTTCTCCCACACTATATTTTTCTCTTCTGTATCTTTCTACACTTTCCTTTTCTTGCAATTTCCTCTCCTTTTAACTATCTTCCTATCTCTCTCTCCAGTTGCTGCCCCTTCTCTACTCTATATTTCTACTTCCTCAGTCAATCAGTATCTCTCTCTACCCCCCTCTTTAGTTATTAGCCTCTCTTTTCCGTTCTTCTAGCCTGCTTGCCCTTTCCTCCCCTCTCTGTACGATGTGTCTTTTTTTCTTCTCTTCCTCTCACTCACAGACACTTCCTCGTCGATCTGATAATGTCTATGATGAGGAAGAAGAACGCATAATAATCATCTTGTAAATGTCTGTAAAAATGAAGGTCTCCTTCTTCCGATTATTATTATTCAAAGTTGTTTGTGTTCTGTCGTGTGGCTGATGATTATTATTATTATTTTCCTGCGTCAAGTTCGGTCTTCCTTCTTTTGCGCTACAAGTTTCCATCCTTCCAGCTTCACCGACCGACACGACCCCCGGGGGATCCGACAGCCACAGATCTTCCTCTCCCTACCTTACCCATATCCACCTTAAAAAGTCCTTGCCGACCTTAATGTGTGCACAGTACACCATTGAGAAAGATTACACAGACAACCACAGTGGGGAAAGTGTTGAAGGTCTTTGCCCGTCCCCTCCTTCCTGCTTCTGCTTCACCCACACCGACCGACAACCTTTTCTGATGAGGAGGCCTACCTTTGGGTCCTGTTTGAAACATTTTCCCTGCTGACGCTCCAACACCGTCCTGTGGGTTGGGGCCCAAGATCCACACCCGGCTTCTTAAATCTTTCCTTTTTATTCAAGACTTTTTTTGTTGTTGCTATATCGGCCCTCACACATTATTTGTCACTGTTGAAGTAAGAAGAGACATCAACAACATCAGGTAGGTAAAAACAAATAATAAATAGAAAAAGACGGAAGAAGACAAAAAATGTTTACATACTTCAAAAAGCTTCCTTCCTTGTTTATTTTTGTTCACAGTTTTATTTATTTGTGCTTTTATTTTAATTGTTCTGGGCCTTTTTCTTGCTGTGATCATACAACACGCCCATTATTTGCTTTAAAAAAAGCACTGGTTGAAATTGAATAATTTAATTGACACAGGAAATTGAACTATAAAAAGAAAAAAATCTTTTCCCTTTCTTATTAAAATCGTAGTGTCGAAGTGTACAAACAATTGCTATGATCACAAGTTGAAGTTGTGTCTGTAAAAAATACTTGAATGGTCCAGATTTACTTACTATGCTTTTAATTTATTTTATTGTCCTTTTAAATGATTTTTATTTTCTGGTTTGAACTGACCTGACCACATGTCGTCATATTTCATGGGTCACCCCACAATAAAAACTGGTCAAAAATCCAGACACATTCTTCTTCTTCTTCTTCTTCTTCCTCTTTTGTTTTTCTTCATCTCCACCCCTTTTACTTCTTTTCTTTTTATGATACTAAGTTTATAGTCGCACTACTACTGTAATCCAAAGTATATACTGTTTTTGTCTATCTATCATGTAAATAAAATAGTTTTAAATGTACAAAAGAAATGGACATAGCTTTTTTAAAAAAATTTTATTTACTTCAAAAATATAAATTTTCTCTTTAGACTTTCAATATTAAAAAAAAAAGATTTGGCTACGTAATATTAATTTTTTTTTTCAATCTATAAAATATAACAAAAAATAATAATATACAGGGTAATAAAAATGTATACCAACTACACTACTAGTGTTCTAGGCCTACATTTATTATTTTACGTAGTTTATGACGATGTGATTTTTGATATTTGAATTTATGAATTAAGAAAATAACACTTGTAAATATGTTGACAGGTGAATGAAAAGTAGTGTAAATATTCCCTCAATGAGTGTAGTTATTAATAAATCTGTGTACAATAAATAAAAAAGCGAGTCGGAAGGAAGATGATTATTATTATTATCCATTGACTCTTAGTAGGACGGACTGGAAACGGTCGATTTGTTGGTGTATGGAAAAAATGATTATGATGATAATAATGACATATCGGTGCTTTTAATTGTTTTTTTTACTTCTTCTTCAAGCCTTTTCAGGGATTAGGTCACTTTATTTAAACCCTGACAAATCATTAATTCCGGTCTATCTTTATTTATCTTAAATCGTCCAGGTTCGTTGACCCTGTGCTTTATTTTCTTTTGAGACGTACTTGTATAGATTGAAAGAAATTAGGCTAATCAGTTTTTTTTTTTGGTTTTCCCCCTCATTGAATGGATTGGAAATGGAAATAATAATCTATCATCAAACCCACTTAGTTGATAATAATTATGATTATTTGCAAAAGTATAACTAAAAGGAGAAATCATTTTTTTTAATAAATATATCTCTATCCTTTATTTTATTATTTCATCTTCGATTTACTTTATTTTATTCACGTGGATGTATTTAAATAAGTCTTTATCTGTTCTCTCGGCCTCTGTGGAGGAATAATGATTGATATAATAATGATAATAGTCAATAAGTATTATTATTATTTATTTCATTTATAAATTTCCGTTGTTTTGTCCGACATATCTCCGATCTAACCTAATTCGTCGTGCGTGGCCATCATCACGACATTTAAAAAAGAAAAGAAAAAATGTCTTTCAATGTGGTTGAAAAATGTTTTGTTTATTTTTACGTTGTTATTTACCTTTGGTTTATTTCTCCCCCCTTTTCTCGTTTATTTATGGAACTAACTTTGTTGTTAGGTGGGTCCTTTTGTGTTTCGGTTCTGTGTTAAAGCCCCAGAGGAGCTGCCTATCACCCCCGTGAAAACTTTTGGTTTAGGGGTTGTGAATGTGCTCAACAAACAACACCCCTAAAAAAAAAAAAAGAGGGTGTGTGACTTGTTGAATGAACTTCCTACACCGTCCATCATTTGTTGTCCTGCCTCAGTTTTTTTTTGTTTTTCTCTCCTTGTCCCCTTCATTGTATTAACTGTCACTGAACAAAATATTTAAAAAAATAATTTCCACCTTCCCAAATACTCACTTGTTGAACTTTTATTTCATTTTTCCAATTAACCTAGAACAACATCCATTGAACCATATTGGCACTCCCTTCCTCCACTGTCAATGTCCGATTTCGTACACAACAACCTCCCTCTTATTTGTGGAATTAAACATTTTAACCTTTTTCTTCTCTTACTTATGTGCATCTTAATTGTATTCATACATTAAACTTTTTTCTTTATTTTTTGAACATTTGTTTATCTCGACACCCCCGCCCCGAGAACCTGTGAAGTCGTTTGTAGTACTTGTTTGTTTTGACTTGTATTTAAAACGTCAACTACATAATATTACCCCCTCCCCTCACGCCCCCTTTATATATATATATTTTTTTTTTTAAATTGTATTTACTTCTATATTTCGATTTCTTTTTTTTTTTTACAAATTATGGATTTTTAAAATTTTACCAATACTTTTGTAACTTTTTTTTTCTTCACATTTTTAGGCAAATTCTAAACTCAACTCCTAAAAAGTTTCAAATAGTTTATAATTATTTAGAAGTTTATTTAAGATTTAAATCACCAACTCAGCTGCAGAAAGTAAATTACAAAAAAATAATTTACTTCTGTTCATTAAATTGAAACTTTTTTCTTCTTCATCCAAACTTTATTGATAACTGGCCCCATCAATTTATTAGCTTGTGTCAACTATTTGCAAAACAAAACAAAAAGGTGTGAGTTTGCACTTGTTACACTAAACCATACCTTCTTAATTTCATTCATTGAACCTCATGAAACAATTTATTTTTAATGGTTTTATTGTCTTTGACGCACTCCATACTTTCCTTTATATTCAAAATGGCCGAACGCTCTACAAGTTCTACTGAGGGGGGAAAAATTATTATTTTTTTTTTGTGTGTGTGTGTTGTGGCAATATTTTCCACGTTTGTTCTTGAAATTAAGGTCAAATTGTTTATTTTAGAGTATGTTTTGCTTATATGGCATTTGGAAACGTTTGTAAACCCATTTCTCTGCTTTATTGGACTCACTAAAATATTTACATGTGGCCCTGTGTTTTAATAACTTTTTAATGCTGACCCCCACCCCCCAGTTGTTTCTACTGTCCATTCAACTATTTTAGTGTTTACTACTCATTCATTAAGTTATTAATTGCTAACGTTTAGTAGGATTTAAATATGAAATTAGTTGGGTTGAACCAACTGGTGTTCAGCGTTATTCAAGCCATTGATTGAACTTGAATATAACCTAACCTTTATGTCGGTCAGATTTAATGAATGAAAAAAAACAAAAACTTTCTCTTTGTATTTCAAAATGTGACTTTTTATGGGTCTTTAAAAAAAAAAAAAATCAATGTTTATCGGTCACGGTTATATACGTATAAAGCCCGCATTGTATCCTGTCTAATGTCAAGGTGATTGTTAAAGGTGAAAAAGTTAAAGAAAAAAACAAACTTTTGTTTGTTTAAAAGTAAAATCTTCTTAAATTCAACATTGATTCTTTCTTTCTCTGCCATATCCCCCCACAAGAAAAGAAGGTATATAGTCATTTGGGTTTGGACGGGTCGAAAGAAGCCCGAAGCAGCAGTATTCGTCTTACAAGGCTGATCAGTTTAAAGTAGAAAAATCAATCAAGTGTCTATGGGGGAGGAGACTCTAATGTTGTTGCTGCTGTAGAGACACATTGATGTCTTTCAATCTGGGGTTGTGTCCCCTGTGAAGTTTCAAAGAAAGTACAATAAAATGACCGGAAAACGTCACCCGACAAGGAATAGAATGATGACTAGCTGGACAGTGGACACGTGGAAATTCCACGGGTGTTGACAATTAAGATATCGGCATTAATCTCGCATATATATTTCTGCAATTAAAATATATACTTTTGTGAAAGTAATTTATTACTTATAGAATGTATCTAGCTTTTAACTATAATAATATTCAAAGGCAAATATAACAAGTATACCTGTTATTATTGATTGCTTTTTCTATCTGTCTATATTCTGTGGTGTGGTCTACTAATATAACTTAGTTTTTAGGTTTCAGGGAGAGGAGTAATGAATGAAGGTTGAGTCCGTTTTTCTCCCATTCAAGCATAAGCACCTTCTTCCATTCTTACCGTTGTTCATTATATTGCAAGGGGGAGAAAGGATGAAAGATATGAGGTTCATTTTGTACTAATGACTTGGTTACAGTCAAATCAAGATGAAAGCACAGAAGTTAAGCAGTGCTGAGCCTGATCAATACTTAGATGGGCGACTGCTTCAGTACACTAGGTACTGTAAGCATGTGCTGCCCACACATACGTGTGTGGGGCTGCCACATTAAAACCCATCTTATGTCACATTCTGCCTTCGTTGAATAACTAATGCCGTTAGGAAAGGCATGAATCAATCCTCCCCCCAGCTACGGGAAAATAGCTGGGTAGACTGGGCTGTCTAGCCATGGTTGGCAACCTGTATAGGAGATGGTCAACTCTGATTCCAAACCAGGAGTTGAGCCCCTATGGCTGACTGGTTCCACTTCTTCCAATAGGTCAGGTCAGGAGTCATTCTTTGTCAAATCAAGAGATTTTTAGGGAAAAATGACCATCACGGATTTTGTTCAAATTTGGCACAATTATAGATCTTAATGAGACAAATTGAATGGCACATGTCTCACATTTCTAGTTCAACGGGTTCCGGAGATACTGACCTCTGAACTTTGTCAAAAATGTGAATTTTTGAAGGTAATGACAAAGTTTGAAAATCAATGTCTCGGTTGTTTTTACACCTAGAAAGCTCATTTATATACCATTTTTAAAGTACTCCAGTAGATCTAAAACTTTTATGTGCCTTTTTACCTCAGGGATTGAAAGAGAAATCTTGCCTGTAACTTTTTGTGGAAAAAGAGGAAGAGAAGGCAACAAGGAAGCATAATTAAGTGGTCATGGACTAGTTGTGTATGAATGAAAAAGACATTGACATGTTGATCCTCTGGATGAGTAACATTCAGAAGGGACCATTATTTATTTTTGACTACAGGCCTCCCCCCCGTTATAATATGGTTCGATATAACTCGAGTGGCTGGTGGTCTCCGAAATATTAATCTAGCTTAAATAGCTAGATCTAGCTCCAAAATAGCTAAATTGGCAACCCTGGTTATCGCAGCTCGGTTGTAATGCAGTTGGCTTTCTTGGACCCCAACACCCACGTTATAACACGGGATGCCTGTAGTATTTCTTTCATCTTAATTTTAGTTGTTTTTCATATAATCTACTTATATAATACGCCTTCTTCACATGGACTATATTTTCTGTCTGTAACATTTGTCAAGTGAGATAACTATTAAATGCTAATTGACGAGTAGCCTCCCTTATTTATTTATTTTTTTTTTTTGCAAATGCATAAAAAATTCTGGTTGAACATAAACAGGAAAATGCAGAGCAACATAATGTTCAAGTACAGTGCAATTGCAAAATTATTTAAATACTGCCATCATTTTTTTTGACGGAATGGGTAAACTAGTGAATTAGTAATGGTGGATAATGCTTCATCTTGAAGAAAAGCCACGCTTAGAGGCAGGGCCAGATTATGCTATAAGGCTGAGTAGGCTTAAGCCTAAGGGTCCATAGCTAACAGTTGCCCAGAAAAATTCTGGGATATTCATATTTTTCTTAATTTTATATTTGACAGGACCATTGCAAGATTAGCCTATACGCAAACTATGCTATAGTGTAGGGCCCAAGACATTGAAGGGTCACAAAATAAATAGCAATTTATGTATCACTATTACTACAGGGAAAAATGAATTAAACAATAAAACTGTCAAAATAATGTGACGTCTGAGCACTCACTATAATTGTTAAGTTATTGTTAATAATATCTTAAAACTTAATAAAAATGTCCTAACAAATATCTCTTTAAAAAATGGAATGAATATATTACCCATTAGCACATAACAATCCACTCTCTATTCACACGATTGACAGATCACATTACTTACTTAAAAAATTATACGAGGGATGGGGATTCAAGATGAGGGGCCCCATATTGCTAATAGCCCTGGTATAGGTTAATCAGGCCCTGCTTAGAGGCTTGCAGGATAGATTGAATTCAGTTACTTATTCACAGGTTACATGGGAGAAGATGGAAGATCTGTTCAATGGCTGAAATAAGATCTCATAGGAAATTGCTTTGATTAGGTGGGTGAAGCTAGAGGCGGGAACACATTGCTATCACGTCATGTGAGCTCATGTGAGTGTTATTAGTGTGCAGGCCAGTTTAATGCTTATTTGAATTGCTAGGTGACATACTGCTGTAACGGCTACTAGTCATGTGATATCATGAGCCCTTGCTGGTCTGCTCATGTGACATCACCACATTTTCTGTTTCTGAACACATTTGCGGGGTGTGTGATAGCGTGAGGTTGTATTTTCTCTAACTAGGCATGGAAAAACAGGTTTGCATGAAAGCAGAAATTTGTGAACGTAAAAACACAAAGCCTAAATCAGACAAATAAAAGGTCTTGTTTGTCACTCAATAGAAACCGTCACGTGATCAAGATTTTTCTTGATCGTAAATCCAAAACTTCATGTTGAATTCACAAATAATTCAAAATATTTTTCTAAGTGAATGATCATTATTTACCGTGTTCATCATTTGCGAGCGTAAAAAGTAAGTAAACATCGATTTCATAGATTTCCCTCCACAAGTCCATTCCCATATTGAAATGCAATCGATATGTGAAATTTACAATAGCCTATGACACTCAGTGCCATATTAACCATGAGGTGATGTGACACAAAGGAGAATCCTACTGCTGTTTTGTATGGTTTTGAGGCCTCACGTGACAGCAATGTGTTTCCCGCCTTAAGTATGACGTGAAAGATCAAAGAATGGATTTCTTATCAAGCTGCCAAAAAAGAACTTGAGAATCTGTTATCTTGTTCTTTAGCTCATTTACTCATCTCTCTTTCTACATTTTAACATTTATTTTAATTCCTCCTGTAACTGTTTCATCCAGACATTAGTTTTTCTTTCATTGTGGTTTTCATTATAAAAATCTAAATTCACTTGTTTATTAATTTGTATTCATTATGTCAATATTTGTGCCTGTCAGTTTCAATGAATTTCGCATCGTGAAACTGACTGCCAGAGGTAAAATTTGTTTTTGCCCACTCTGTCTGGGATTGAACCTTGGACCTCTTATTCAATAATCCTATAAAGCAAAGCAAATACAAAGTTGCTTCCTGTGTCGCACAACATATGAGGCAATGATTTTTGTCTCCATTTCTCGAACGATCCATGGAGACGCAATCTTTTTTTGTCCCAGTTATCGGTTTTTACAGGTTTGAGTTGCTAGCCCAATGCCCAAGATTGTCTGACCTTACAGGGCTAAAGGGCTCCAACTGCCCTGCTATTTACCCATGGCTGTGGGGAGAAGTGGATTCATGCCTTTCCCAAAGGCATTAGGGCGAAGTGAATGCCAACAATCCCAGCCTGAGTTTGAATAACTCTATGCTACTCTGTCAAATCTCTGTACATATAATGGTTTGATCAATGAATCTCTTGAATTATGTTAAAAATAAAATGTAAAATTGTGAATGAAGTTGCATTTCGTTAATTCCATTCCATGTTTTTTGTTAACACAATTCTCCATTTTTTTCTTTCTCTCACTCTCTCTCTCTCCCTCTCAATCTTTTGTTCAGTTCATCCTGATACAATTTCTTACAATTATAACAATAATTTCTGCTCACACAAGAAATGATTCCCGACAGTTTAGAAAAAAAAAAGTTATTTATTAACCTTTGAAAAATGATGCTCCATGGCATTGTCTTTTTCTGGGTTGAGCAGTTGATGTGAAAATTTGATGCTTTTGACCTTTTCTCTGCAACATGTTTCATACTTTGTTGTTTCATTTCAATAAATGATCTTGTTTTTCATGAGACAACAGTAATTTTACTCAGGAATTCAGCAATGAAAAGTAGTTATCTTGCCAATTGGAGGAAAAGATATTTTTCTCCCCCCCCCTCTCTCTCTCTCTTTTTGATCATTATATGAACAGATAACTCACTCTCTGCTGAAAATTATCACCTGTTGATCTGATTCAATTTTTATTTTGACAGTCATGTAAAATTGTTTTTGTCTATTCCTGTATACTCCTTGTGGAGCATAGGGCCACAACCACTCTTCTGCGGTTTCAGTAACTAGTAGGTTTTTAATGGGGGTGGAGTTGCTAGTCCCACACCCAACTTTTACACTGGGCTTGGGAACTGCTATGGCGACAACCAGGCTGTTTTTTTTATTATTTTATTTTTTATTTTTTTATTTTTTTTTGTCAGTAATTTTTTCGTAGATGGATTGCCTTACAGAGCTAAACGACTCCAACTATTTGCCCATAACCGGGGGGAGAACTTGATTCATGCCTTTCCCAAGGGCATTAGTGAATGTGAACAGCCTCGGCCATAACTTGATGTCCATTCGCCGATTTAGTTTTCCATGTCAGTAACCGTTACGCCACTCTGCACATCGCGGTCATGTAAAATGGCTGATCTAACCTAATGATGAACAGTGTGATTTTCTTGGTTTGTGGGTCGTAACACTTGACTCTCTCACTCAGGGGTAAAAAAAACTTTGATGATAAAAGTATCTCCTATCCACCTTTTGAAACTATGGACTCTTCAACTTAAGTATTAAGTTCAAATATATCCGTGAATCTTTTCACTGGTATTAACTAGTCTACACTAATAATGAACAGTGTGATTTTCTTGGTTCGCTGTCTGTAACACTGGACTCTTCCACAAAAGGGGTAAGAATTTTTTTTCTTGATAAAAATACCTCCTACCCACCATTTGAAACTATGCACTGTTCCTGGTAAACGAATTCAGATGAGAAAACATCTCCATCCAAATATATCTCCCTCCCGAGAGCAGTCATCCCTGCATTCCCTCGCTTGTTTTTTTTCTCACACAGGTGTAAAAACTTTGCTGATAAAAGTACCTCCTTCCCACCTTTTTGAAACTATGGACTCTTCAACTGGAACAATTTGCTATTATTTTTCCTTATAAAATAGTTTCATAGAAATTAAAAATATATCCGTGAATTTCTTTTCACGGGTATTACTAGTAGTAGTGGATAAAGCACCGGACTGGAGATTAGAGGTTCCTGGAATAATCTACTGAATATATGAGACGTGTAGAACTTAGTTTCAACATTTTTTTTCCATCAGTGTACCCAGAAGACTTTGTAGCAAACTTAATATTATAGAATAGCAAATAGATGAATTACTTAGTAAAACATTTTAAGAAATGGTTTTAATGAAAATTGAGTGATTTTATTCTTACTAGTCCATGACCTATTGCTTCACTCATAGTTATCATAAGTGTGCAACAACAAGCTTGGCTGATGGCTGCTATTGATACTATAAGTGTGACAGACACGGTAGGAGGGGAGAAAAGAAAGTTAGGTAGTTCAATAAGAGGGTAGAATGGGAGAGGGGCTGATGGCTGCTATAGGTACTATAAGTGACAGACGTGGCTCTTATATATATATATATGATTTGTTTACTGTTTCTTTATTTGTGGAATTTGATGTTTAAAAAACAATCCAGAAACATTGTTCACTCAGTTTTTGCATTTCTTGCAGTGAGTTGTAAAAAAGCAGATATTTCATGTCGTACAAGAAATGAGATTATAAGACAAGAAAGGTAAGCAAAACAAACTTCAAATTTGAGTGCCGTTAGTCTACTATATCGTAAAATATACTTATTGGATGTTGTTTATTCCTGTAAACTCGTTGTGGGGCATAGGGCCGCAACCCGACAGCGGACTCGTGTCTAGGTCTAGGTCTAAGTCACTCTCGACTGATTTTCTGTCTGCTTTGGCCTCACAATTCATCTCTTCCCCTGTGGATTCCAGTCTGCTTTGGCCTCACAATTCATCTCTTCCCCTGTGGATTCCAGTCTGCTTTGGCCTCACAATTCATCTCTTCCCCTGTGAATTCCAGGGTGACCCAAAAAGAAATACCTTGGAGTTTGTTTTCTGTGATGAGTTCAAGTGAAACTTTCACAAATCAAGATTATTTTTGCCATGAGAATCTGTGCATAAAATGAAGAATATGTTCTGAATAAGCAAATACTTGCGGGTCATTCCATGTCAAGTGGATATCCGATTTTGCTCTAATTTTGATCACAGATTCTTTTGGGTCCGAAATAGAGTTGAGTGGAGTGGAGCACTTTCCCCAACATTGGTCCACTTGACATTAAAAGTCCTAAGTATTGTAGCATGTTTTTTTTTTTTTTTTGTTTTTGTTTTTGTTTTTGTTTTTTTACTTGTATTTACATCACAAATGATAAAAGCTTATTTGGGTTTTTCTTTTCTTTTTGATAGGCATTTTCACTTATTTTATGACTAGTTTTAGTCCATCTTATTGTCACAACACTGGGCTGCTGTATTCTTCATTTGAAATAGAGTAGTAGCTTCCAACAAGACTTGAACTTGCATCACCGTTGGGAAGGAAGCGTTGTAATAACAATAATAAGAATGTAAAACTAGTAATAAAACGATAATACTTCAATGTTGTTGGGTTAGGGTTGAATTCTTCTTAACTCTTTCCTCCCTGATAACGCCTCTAGGCGTGATAGAAAAAAATGATAAAAAAAAGAACTAAAAAAACATGTACTGATTGCTTGCCTGATACTGCTAAGCAGTTTATGGATAATAATTTATTATTATTGAAAATAAATGAAAACTTTTTTTTTTAAATAATAAAAAAAAGAAGAAAAATACTTTTAAATTTAAATCCTATCAAATCGCTAATAATACCTTTTTCAAGGTTTTATTTCACTGAACTTGGAAGTGATACATTGGGAATAATCACTGAAAGTTTAGTAAGTGTACATTTAATATTAAAAGATATATAGCAATTTATTTACTGCCCATTGTATTTCTTTGGTCAGCAACAGCAGATGTTAAATTAGTTTCAGGGCACACAGGCACATCAGGGAAGTAAACAAAACATGGCTGTTAGGGAGGAACAGGTTAAATTACCCCATAGACAATATATCAGTTTTGGCAGTTGTTCACCTAATATTCTGTAAATTTTTGTTTTTACACTTATAAGTCATCAAAACAACGTCATGGACTAGTATTTAATAAACTTGGTTTAATTCAGCATTTGCAGAAAGAGGAGTGTAGGAAGATTGTTGTGTCAATTGTCAAAATGGAGAGAGGCCATCCTATCTTCCTTCTAAATGCTTCTTTTTTATCTGAACCCTGATCACTGGCACCAATGAGTGTCTGAACCTTGTTAGTCAATCGGCCCTGTCGGCTGGGGTCTAGAATGTGCCGACTGCATCCCCTGCAGAGGGGTAGGACCCCCCCACACACCAGAGGCCACCTGTTCTCTCACCAAAGTCGCAAGAACCTTTCACCAAAGTTGAAAAAAAAAAAAAATAACCTTTCAATAAAGTCGCAAGACTATTTTAAAAAAATTTTAAACTGATTTCAGCATTAAATGACCCATCAAGGGTTGATATGCCACTAAACAAATCAATCAATCAATCAATCAATTGTTAGTCAATCTAATAGTCAAAACAGATTGATTTTTCAGACTTGACAACCTCGTAAAATATTTGTTAGTCTGAGAATCTTGATTTCAAAGGTGCTTCAACTGGCCTGATTATTGACATGTATATTTAGTAATGTTGGGTACGAGTGGTAGTAGTTAAAAGTATAAAGAAATCAGCCTGAAAGTCAGATCATAAGATGCACGAGTACTCTCCCTTGCACTTTCAGACATAAATAAATGGAGGGGGGAATGAGAGGTGGTGGGAGTCTTTTGGTATGTCAACCAGTCAGTCATCTACTAGAGATGCTTGCGCATCTAAAAATGTGTGTGTGCATAATATATACACAGAATGCAAATAGATATACTGATATTTCAAATTTAAAGATTTTATTAATAACCACTTATCTCTACACTTTTAAATCATTGTGATAAACAGTAGAATATAATTTAGACAAAATATTTTTTGCTTGATGTTGTGAACTCGTATTTAATAAACTTAGTTTAATTCAGGACTTGTGGAAAGAGGAGTGTAGGAAGATTGTGTTGTGTCAATCGTCAAAATGGAGAGAGGCCATCCTTCCTTTTATCTGGACTTGAACCCTGATCACTGGCACCAATAAGAGTCTTGACCTTGTTAGTCAATCTAATAGTCAAAACAGATTGATTTTCAGACTTGACAACCTTTTAAAATATTTGTTAGTCAAGTCCCTGAGAATCAGTCCAAATAATTAAAAATGTCAGAATGATTGCCTTTAAGTAAAGGAAAATAAAAATAAAAAAACAACTAGGTATATTTTCGATTGCAGGTTCTGTGTCATTACCAAGATGTTTAGAAGTATAGTAAAACCTTGCTATAATGGATTTTGGCTTTAGTGAACTCGTGGATCTATCTGAACTGACTTTGGATTTACTGAAGAAAGTTCAATAAACGTGGCGAACACGTGGACCATAACAGACATGGGCCATACAGACTTTTTTTTATTAATTACCGAACAAAGTTAGATAAATGCGGCGAACCTGTGAATTCTAACTAACTTTCTTCTCATTTACCAAACGATGTTTGTTAAATGCTGTGAACTACCAAAGTTACTACTTATTTACCGAACGAGGGGCAACCATTGGGTATAACAAACTTTTGGCTTTAACGACAACACCCTTCCCCCAATTAATCCCTTACAGTGAGGGTTTACTGTATTTCCATTTTCACTTTAATGAAAGGAACCCTCCATTTGTCCTTGTGAAATTATCCTGACTTTGTTGTTAAAAGTGGACATTGATATGCAAAGCCGATTATCTCTTCATTTTTACTAATGTCTGTATTTATATTCTGCTTCCAGGTCGTTCTCTCTGTGAAATGCTGAAGTAATGCTGACCGAAACGCATTTGGACTTTGTTACCAAATATGTGGCCAGGTTCCGTAAACACAAGCTGACCACTTATATTCATCATTTATAATAACAGTTGCCATCTGAGCCCATCATTAACTGGGGGTCGGGGTGTTTTTAATCAATCACATTCCAGACAAGTGATTTATTTTTGAAAAAAAAGAATTTTTTTTTAGTTCCTAATATTTCTGTTGCTACCTCTTGTTTTTCTTTTCTTTCACTTACAAAATGATGGGCTATAAATGTGAACAGAAATACATTGTTAAAAAGAAGAACATTGACAGTATTGTTAACAAGATCGCTCAAAAGAAATTTGCCACATTGGACAAAGACCAAGTTGACCAATCAGAAGACAATGACTGGTCATTCCATCAGCATGATGGGAAAATCAAGCAAGAAGTCGATGTCATCATAAAACAGGAATACATACCGGGGAAGAACGAGAATTCTGACCGGTGCTTTGACTCGACTGGCATTGACCTAAGCAAAACCAAAGATGAATCGGTAACGGAAGCGATTGACTTTTCTCTTAAGAAGAACATTAAAGTGGCTAAATTATCCAAGGCACGAGTCCCAATATCAGATGATGATACTCTGTCTGGGAAGAACGGTGTGAAAAGCAAAAAGAACAAAAGAAAAAGAAAGGAGTCTAATCCGGTCCTAAGAATAAAAAGCGTGAAAAAGAAGCAAGTGATTGAAGAAAATGAGGAAGATTTGGCCGAAAATGAGGAGGAAGAGGGGGAGGAGGAAGAAGAGACGGTGACGCTTAACATATCTGGCTCTGAGAGTATTGGTGGCGCCTACAAATGCGACTTCTGTTCTGCATCTTTTCTTCACAGTTGTGACCTGGGAAAACACTTAAAGATGCACTCCATATCCGAAGAACGTTCTTACAAGTGCGAAGTCTGCGGCAAACTATTTGCCCAATCTCGCCACCTTGCCAGACACGTCCGTGTACATACTGGCCAAAAGCCGTATCAGTGTGATCTCTGCGATAAGACATTCTCTCAGAAGGGCAACCTGAAGAGACACACATTGATTCATGTAGGGACGAAACCATTCAAGTGTGAGTACTGTGACAAGGCGTTCCTGGAGAATGGGAACTTACAGCGCCATGTCAGAGTGCACACTGGCATTCGCCCATACAAATGCGGCTACTGCGGCCGGGGCTTCCTGCAAACTAGTGACCTGACCGAGCACGAAACAGTCCATACGGGTCGCCGCACATACCAGTGCGAGAGCTGCGCCATGACATTTATCAGCACCGAAGAGTTGGATCTCCACCGGACCACCCACAGTGAAGAGCGTCCGTTCCGATGTGAGCGATGTGGCAAGACGTTCAGCAAAGAGGAGAACCTCAGTGCTCACGTTGCCCTCCACTTCTCCCCCGAGCCTTACTATTGTGGCCAGTGTGGTCGCAAGTTTACCAACAAGGGTAACATGGCCAAACACATGAAGACGCACGGCAACCCTCAGACATTCAAGTGTGAAATTTGCGACAAGATCTTCCACAATCACAGCATCCTTAAAAAGCACCTGCGTATCCATAATGATGACCGTTCGTTCAAATGCCGTTATTGTGGCAAACGATATTCTTGGAGTAGTGATCTAGTACGACATGAACGAATGCATAGTGGAGAGCGACCATTCTCTTGTGAACTCTGTGGAAAGAAGTTCTCGTGGAGTAGTGTGCTCGCTCGGCATCTCCGTATACATAACGGGGTCCGTCCCTTCCAGTGTGAAATCTGTGGCAAGACCTTCACGGATAGTAGCAATCTCACAAGGCATGTGCGTTGCCACAAGGGTGAACGGCCATATGTCTGTGAAACTTGTGGCAAAGGTTACCCAGACAAGAATGGACTAAAGCATCACCTAAAGGTTCATTTCAAACCAAATAACCGCAGAGGCAGGAAAGTGTCCAAATGATGGCTTTAATCTGCTGTGATATTTTCTTTGATTTTTCAGGTTTTTTCTTTTCTTTTTTGTTTCAAGTAAGATACAGGAAGAAAATAAACCGATGAGAGAAATTCCTACAGGACTGGGATGTGTGAGTGTGTATGTTTCCCCTGTTTTCCAACTGTGGATTCAGTCTCTAGTTTTCAAAAAGGAGCACCAAGAACTTTTACACACACCTAATATATGTACAGATTCCCCTGCTATCCGAAAGTACAGCATTCCTATAAAAATCTTTTGTAGGCCAAAATGGTGCAAAGTGAAGAAGCAATTACCATGTAGTATGAGAGAAAGGAAGAGGGTGCGTGCTGCCTCTATAATGGCTCATTGCAAAATAAATGCTGAATGGTATTTTTACCTTTTTTCGTAACCGCGAGAAAGTGGCATAAAGCGATCTTAAAAAGGTGGGGAATACGTGTGTGTGTGTGTGTGTGTTCTATCTTGATTAAAAGCAATACATTAAAAAAGTGAAAACAGTTAGCTAACAAAACTCACAAAAGAATGGAAGTCTATCAAATTTAATTTTTGTTTATTCATATAAAAAAAAAGAAACTCTTTTTTTCCCAAGCCCTGCAGTGGTGAAGCCTGTTAATGAATTAGGCCTATTGGATAAGGAAAGTAGACAAAACTAAATAAGAAGCATTAAGTCATTGACATTTATTTAAAGCCTTTTAATGTTGGTTGTTTTTTGTTTCAATAACCACAGGGTTACCAGAAGGGGAGATAATCCAGGCTTTATATCAAGAGACTTACCCAAAACAGGCATATTCCAATGCGTGTTTTGAGAAAGCTTTGATTATCTCCCCTTCTGGTCAAATCTGTCAACCCTGAATAACCAAGAGAAATAGTTGTGGAATGGAAAGTTCTGGAAATAGTTTGAAAGTGATGAACTGTTTAAAAGCAAAGGTCCAGTGTTATGTGAACTGCAACATGTAGAAGAGGATTGTATAATCAGCTAAGTCCTGTGTGAAAAGAAGAAAAGAAATTGCCAAAATTTGCAACTTGATTTTAATCTGTGAGAAAAGTTCAAGGTTTGTTTAAGCTGTCTTCTTTGAGTGAAAAGTAATTATTTTATGCTTCTCAAGATTTCCTTTCATTGTATTAACAAGAAAATGGATTCAAAGGGTTTTCATTTTCAAACACAAAATTCAAAAACCAATTTTATTCTCGTTATGTTTGTCCTTTATGGTCGAAGATGACCGTGGCTTCAGTTCTGAGTGGTTCACTGCAAAGTCAAGTCATGACTTACGCTTGACTATATATAGGATTATAGCATGGGAGGGGTGCACATGTTGTCCACTTCACTCTCGCGTCCTTGTCAGCCTGGGTTCAGCTGCAAGACAGTCAGAACAGTTGGAGACAGACCATGATGCAGTAGATGACCAGGATGCTCTGCGGGCCATGCCATGCTCTTAACGCTCCATAACGGGTTGGTTTGGAATTAGGTGTCCATCTCCTAAACTGGTGGCCAACCATGGCTAGAGAGCCCAGTCTGTCTTGCTTTATTCTCATATCATTCATATACCGGTCTGTCCTAAATCTAATAACTTTTGTAGATATCTACGGTTAACTTAATCTGGCACAACACTACAATATATACATATTTACTAAGCTTACAGTTATTTAATATTATTTTTTTCTTCTCAGGTATGACCAGAGTTAACAGATCAGTTTTCTCAAAAAAAGGACAATAGTGTTCCCAAAATGGAAAAATTTGGTTAACCCTGCTCGAAAATCTGTCTTTGGACAGAAAAAAATTGATGGCTAAAAGTTGCTAGATCATTATCACAATAATTAAAATAAATAGCCAAAAGTGGCTAGAACTGATATCCGATATAAAAAAAATATCTAAATTTAGATATAAAATATCTTAGTTGGCAACGCTGAGTTGTGCCTTAAAATCGAACAATATTGGATGTGCGATTCTTTAAATTTTAAATCGGATAAAACTGGCAACCCTGGGTATGACTGACATTTTTCTTAGAAATGAGATAATTTTATTAACTCTCAAATGAATAATTTAAAGTGAATGGTTTGGAAACTAGTGGCAATGGTTTCATCAACATATTTTATGACCTACCAGCATTCATCTCTCTCTCTTCTTGCACGTTCCATTCACTGATCACTTTTGACTGTTTGTTGCCATGGCCTACTGTTGTTTCTCTTGTTGACATAACTTTCCTTGCTCTTGGTGTTCCTGATTGAAGCTTCAACCTTGTGCCCTGCAGATCAGTGTTCTACCATCAAGGTATTCCCATATTGCAATTGTGTCATTGTTCAAGAGTAACAATGTTGCTACTTTTTTTCATATTCTTAGTCACTTTCTTGGCTGGAATTGGTGAGAGCCTCGATCTCTGCAGGGAGAGGCTTTGCTGGAGAATGTACCTCTGTCCATGTTGACATTTTCTTTAAAAAAAAACCAATCACACACTTAGAAAAACATCAAAGGCTTTTGTTTGTGTTAATTATAGCAGCAGGGAAAAAAAATAGTGAGGTCGAATCCAAAAGATAGCAATTTCTCTCATGAAACTTCATAATGTTTTTTTTCTTCTACATTCTTTTGTCAATAATTGATATAGTGGCTCATACTTCATGAAGTTAGTTAAGTTGCTTGTGTATAAATAACTTAAATATCACAGTGAATAAGGGAAATCCGTATACACATTTCATATAATTAGTAGACCCCTGTCAACTATGGAGGGGGTAACAGGCTTTTGTTTCTACTACTTACACTGCCAGTTCGCTACTGCCCCCATTGCTATGGTAAACAGCAGTCTTTTTATTGGTTTCGCTTTTCTCCCCTTTCTCTGTACAAAAGAATTCAAAGTTGACTAAAGCAGAGCTTTGATACTTAACAATATTTTTTAATACCCAAGCAACCATCTCCATCTTAAATCTCTAATGTCCTCTACATTTATGTAATTGTCAAATCTGTGATACTTGAAACCATCTGCTTAAATAAATGACAGCCTCACTTTTCCTTGAAGAGGGTAACATCTGTTAATGTGGCTGCAAAGTGTTTGATGTCCCCCAAAAGATTGCTTGTTAACATAGTTCTTACTTTTCCGACCCCCCCCCATCAGATTAGTCTGTCAGTTAAAAACAGGTTTATTATTCTTTATTATTCATACAATATAGTTTTGCCTAGCAACCTGTATGTGAATGTTTTAAAGTAGGAGGTCATTGCACTGGGATGATCCCATTTAGCCTCCAAGGTCGTTTTCCAGTGGGGCCTTTTTTGCTGCAGCAGTTGCCAGAATGGCGGTAGAGTTTTACCACCATTCTGCCTTAGGGGTTCCACTCTGGGTTTTTCTGTCAAAGTAAACTTCTCTTACAGAAGAGCAATGTTTATGTTAAAAAAAAATTCTTTTTAAATGAATATTTTTATTGCTGATAAATGTTTGTTGTTTAGCAAGCTTTGCAGGGCTCAAAATTAATGTTGTCCCGGGATGCCACTGGGGTGGAAGTGATTTTTAAAAAAAACTTCTTTTTTTTTTTTATTCACTTCGGTCCAGGAGTCGTCGAGAAGATATCTTCTTTTTTTATTTGGTGAGGATTGTTTTTTGGGATGGTTTACATTTCCCTCGGGGACGGTTAAAATTGTTTTTCGGGACGGTTCCGCGATGGTAGTGAATAAAGTTAGTCTGGAGCCCTGCAGCTTTGTTGATAATTTGATTGGCTAACATTTACTCTCCAAATATCTTTAACCACCTCCTGATATGCACTGAGGTTAGTCCATAAGTGAAGTGTATAACCTTGCATGTGTGGTGGAGGTTAGTTTAAATGCAGACAAAGATGTTAACAGTCTAGGTTGGCATCCTCACATCCGTTTCCATTCTTACCCATCAAGTCAGTCAGTCTAGTCAACCTAAAACTATTCAAAATGAATAAATCAGTGTTTGTTCTTGTTCGCAATCATACAAAGCTTAGTTATGTTTCACACTACAATTGTTAAATTTTTAAACCTTCTGATACCAAAAATTAGGAAGAAGCCCCCCCGCAGAATTCTGTTATTTTCGGACCTGTGCCTCCAGTACTATTTGTCACTTTATTGATTATTTATCATATTAACCCTTTAATTCTTTACTAACTCGATAAGAAAACAAGTTACTATCACTAAAGAGATTTACAGGATTGTCCATTCACCTCTACATTTCTTAACCTTTTATAGGGCACCCCTAGTAATAGTTTAGATATCAAAACAATCTTTTTGTATGTTAAGCTAGACCTAATTACAAGATATTTTCAGTTGTAAGTTTTCTGAAATTTCTTTGTTTATGGGGGCAAAACCCCCTCTGATGAAGTGATCATATATGCTGCCTCACCCAAAAAGTGGCCAAAAAGGGAAAATATAAAAATATTTAAAATTGAAGTAGAATGTTAAATAAAACATAGAATTAAAGAATATCATTCAATATAATGAATAGATACCAATAAGTTGATTTTAAAATGTTATTGTGCAGGCCAAAAACAGGCTAATTTAATGGTGTGGTATGCTTCAAAACAGTTTCTGTCTTTGTTCAAACACAAGTGTACTTTGCAAAGCTTGCAAACCACATTGGTGAGGATTATGTTGTCTTTGTGGCTACAATATTTGCATGTGGCTGACGGGTCCTCAGGTGATCATATATATAGTCACTTGCCTCATAAAGGGTTAACATAAAGTCCCTATATTATTGCCTTGCTGCTACTGCCTGGGGGAAAATTGGATTTGGGGGGGGGTGCAAGGATGAGGTAGAAAATGAAAAAGCGTCATGTCATTTCTTTAATTTTTATTCTTTTATATTTGTTGATTATGGGAACAACATTAATGCCTTGCTTTGTGGATTTTCAAATTGCTGTTGCTTATTGTTATATATTTTGGACTTTTTCTTTTTTTCGGGGGCGCCTCTCTTCTATTGAAATCTGTTTCTTCCGCCATTGGAGGCTGCATGTATTTTTTTTTTTTTTGTCACTGTTATTATTCAATGCCAACTGTACGTTACTCTTTACATAAATTATATGGCAGGAACATTTTTTTTTTTTTTTTTTTTTTTTTTTTTTTTTTAAAAATATTTCAAATCCAGGTTAACTTTTTCTTTTATATAAGAAAAACTGCACAGAAATCAGGGTTAATTTTAATTTTTTTTATTAATATAAATCTTTTGTTATCTAACTTTTAAAATAACATATGGCCAGTAAATGGCTTACGAATATCTAATCTGACCCATTAATGTGACCTTTTCTGAATTTACTGTATTTCCTGGCATCGGGGACTTTACAGTCTCAAAGTGCACCCTAATTGTGACTTGCAAAATTTTGAATAAAGAATAAGATTGGTCTATGAAAAAGGCAACCATCAGCCTGTAGGACACAGGTTAAATTTTCGAGACTAATTCAGAGGAAAAATATCTTTGATCCAGGGGAAATACAGTAATTCACTGGTAGTAAAATAAATGGAAGCTGTTTTGTTACTTGTTTTGGAACAATGTTTGTGCTTATCTGGGGTTAATAACAGGCATCTCCATTTGGGGCCAGTCTTTCACACGTGATGCCTGCTGTAACCATTCTTGTAGCATTTGTAAAATGCCCAGTTATTTCCTCTGGGATTAACAATGTTACTCAATTGAAGGAAGTTAGTCCTTTAACCTGTTATATTGCAAAAATTGGAAAGCTCAGGTTCAAGTAAAGAAGTGGCAACTTTTTTCACATTCCATGTCCACTTTCTCTTTTAATACCATTGCAAAAATCCACTGTCGTAATTACTGTATTTGGTGACATGTAAGAGCCCCCCCCCACACAACTTATTTCAGCTGGGAATATTAAGAAGAAAAAAAAAAACACTCATTTCCCTGAATTCTTCTCATTTATATAGTTTTTAAAAGATTTTTTAACTACTCCTCCAGTTCTGGCTCTTGTGGGGCTGGACAACAAAGGTTATGTCTACCTTTTGAGCTATTTTGTAGGGCGAAAAGAAAAAAAAAGGGGCGGTCTTATATTGTCAAATACAGTACTTTTTATCCACAAAATACAAGATTATTCCTGTTAAGTCTGCTATTTTTTTTTTTTTTTTTT
>VCCN01005280.1:652463-669274 GCA_006491835.1 Architeuthis dux | reverse complement strand
CTTTTTCTCACATGATGAATTTGTTTTTGTTTGTTTCTAAATGGCTGTTGTGTTTGACTGCCAAACAAGTTTGCGGGTGAAGATTTTAACCGTTTGCGTCCAGATTTCAAGAGTTTTTTGTTTTGTAGCTGATCCTGGACACCCTTTGGTCTTGGGTGGTCACCACATGGCTGTGATTGGATATTCTTATTTGTATGCCTCCACTGAATTAAACAATAATGAATTCTTCAAATGTAGAGGTTGTGCCTAAAAAGAACTTGAGTTTACCACTGAATTCTGTTACAAGTAGCAAAGCAACCTCCTAACTTGAAAGATTTTTTTTTTTTTTTTTCTTGCAAAATGTGATTGACTGAAAGCAAGTTGAAGCAAACTAAAATTGCCTAGTGTGATGATGATGATAATTGTACCTTCAATAGTCGTCTACCCATGGAGATATTTTGTCTTCCCATTATTTCATCACGTCTTAGATCTGACAGACTATTTTCAACTTGGGGAAATGGATTTACAGGGAAACAATATTTTAGTCCTTTTAGAACTGTTTAAAGGAGTTGAACATTTTTTCCATGTCATTATCTTGAGCAAGTGACTCCTTATTGGTTGTCCCATTCTAACAAAATGTAATTGGCAGCCATTTTGTTTGTTAGCATGTTCTAATATCCGTACTGCTGAATCTTGAATGTTTTATGTTCTTCTCGTTAACCTTTTTGCTGCCAAGTATATTTTAAACATTGTAACTCTTGTGCCGGGTTTATCTTGTAAAAAAAAAAATTGATGAAAATAGAAAGTCTTCATTCACTAGTTGTCATATCACCAAAGTAAATATGCAACTTTCCTTTGTTTTCACAAGATGCTGCCATCTTGCAAAAAAATAGCACTATCATAAGATAAGTTATCTCATCTGTGGCACTGGACTGACGACTCGCTAAGACGAGTTATCTGATTTGTGGCAGCGAACAAGTTAAAGGACCAACAAATGGTAGAAACAAAAAAGTGCTATGACATGTTTTTTTTTTCTGTTCATGTTGGAAAGGAAGAAAAAAAAAAGGTTTCCGTATTTAAAATTGAATGCTTTAACCAATTTCAGTTCCATCTGATTTTTTTCTGCTTGTTATATTTCTGTATTTTATTCTTGTATTTATGAAAAGAAAAGGTAGTGAAGGGAACAAAATGATTCAAGAAATGCTTTTGTATTAAAATTATTTCTTTTAAAAAATGTTATTGCATGACACCATCACCATGTTTAGTCATGTGGCAGGAATAGTCCCAGAATTTACTAACAGAATCTGTGAGGATTAAATTTTAGAAAGTCAGACTCAAAACTAATGGGGCAGACAATAGAAGTATTAAGTTTTGGGGCTAGGTAGTATAGAAACCAGTCTTGTAGTTGGAAACAAATCTTTCTTCACCAGGCAACTAAAGTAGGGAGGGGGGGGGGACACATATTTCATTATCTTTTGAGATTTGTAGACTGATGTTTGTTCAATGGCCAATCTTCCAATGAGATTTCAAATTAATGAAGGGTAAAAAAATAGTCTTGAGTCCAGTTAGATAATTCTTAAAAGCATTCAAGTTTCTATATGATTTACAAATCAAAGATATTTTGAAAAAAATGGACAGATCATACCACGTATGGTGCTCTAACAATAACTGTGCACTTTTTTGTTTTTCAAATACATGATTATCTCTTAGGATAGATTAAAAGTCACTGAGAATTGTCCAATGGTATTGTAAACACACACACACTATTTATGCTTCTGATTCAAGGAATCATTCTTCGTCCTAAATAACATCCTATTCTCTGCTGCTTGAAGATCGCTTCTCGGCCTTTTGGCTAAGATCAAAGTGTAGTATCCGCCATGGCTTCGAAACTCAGCCCGTATGGGGTCCTGTGGTATGCTCGGGTATCGTCCTGGGAGAAGTTGCGCAGCATATCTTGGCTGCGGCTGAGGAGGTACTAGGATCAAAGTGGAGTATCTGTGCTTCGAAACCACCATGGCCTCGAAGTTCAGAAAAACACGGCCCTTCGGGGGGATCCTCGTGGCATGCTCAGGTATCTTCGGATACCTGGGAGAAGTTGCACAGGGTATCTTGGCTAGCTGCTCAGGAGGCGATCACCATTAGCACAATCGGGATTCGTCCTGAGAAAGCTTTTGGGATTCTCTCCGCCCCCCCAGGTCTCTCGTCATGGGGACATTGGATCTCCACCCCTCTGCACGTTCGCGTGCAGGCCGACCCCCACATTAAAAAGACTTCATGTCAAAATTTGCCGCCGTGGGGAGGCAAATAAATAAATTCTCTGCTGCTTGAACCTCGTATACACTCTATTTGATATAAATCAAGTGGACCATGTTTTTATTTCATAAAAATAACCTCAGCTCTAATTAGAATATCTTACCAAATATCCTAATATATCAGTATGTTAATCTGTACTGTAGAATACAGATACTTACATATCTATCTATACCCATAAATATACAAACACACATGTATATAATATAGTTTTGTTTTGTATTATATCCAAGTTATGAAAGTTTCATTATGTAAATAACTGGCTCCAATTGTTTTGTTTAATTTTTTTTACGTTATTGTAAAAGTTGATAAATTTTAGAGCAAATTTTGAGGAGGAAAAAAAAAATCAAACTTTGCAGTAAAAACATTTAAAAACCTTAGTAGTACTTTTATAATATTTGTAGTAAACAAATATTAAAAAACCAAGAGGTATGGCAGTTTTTAATAATCAGAGTGGAAAGTAATTTGAGAAATTTACAAGGAAGATTGTGTTTTCAGAGCAGTCTCTGCTGGTGGTCATGTGACCAAAAAATTCTTTTCATATAAAACAGATGATACTATTATCTACCCTTGTTAGCATTTTATTTATTGTGATCTGCAAAAGACTCCACGCAGTCAAAGTCTTAAATTAAGCCTGTTTATTGGATGAAGGGATGTTAAACAAAATGCATTTTTAAAATCTCAAATCTTAATAAAACAGATCTGAGATTCTCCACACTGTTATGTTGGTTACAGTTATAAGTAGAAAATTGGATAACGGGGGTTATTAATATGGGAAGGTTAACATCCCTGTTACTCTTGATTGTTAATAATCTTTTTCTTTACATAATCTGAATAGTTAAGGCAAAGTGCTCGATGTAATTTTCTTTCCATGTTCAACCTATGCTTTGGACCATGGACCCAATCCTGTTCTGGGTCTCTCTCTCTCTCTCTGAGTCTCTCGTTATTTTTCATAACTGAATCATCTAATGGTGCTTTAATTCCTTACCATTTTCCCCATCTTCATATTGTCCAATCCCCCCCCCCCATAACAAGAACAATCCTCACTAAATTTAGGAGAGTAATCTCTTCACTGTTAATCAGTGCAGTCATGTTAAAACCAAACCAATATGTAAAATTCCCCTACCGTGGACCAACTGTCTGGTAGGTGACTGACTGAGCTAGATTGACAAGTCTTGCATATATATACAAAAATTTATGTTAGAAAAACGCAAGGGTTTATTTCATTCTAATAAATAAATACATTTTTAAAAAAATTAACATTTCCCTACTGTGATTTGAAATCAGGACGACTAAGTGATTGCTAGGCGGCTCCCTTACCAACCGAGCCAAACTGACAAGTCTTAATATATTTACAAATTTATTTATTCTATATACAATACAAAGGTTGCACATCTTCCATTGGAATAGAAGTAGGAGTGTAGTTTGACCCTGCAGCAGCCAAGCTTGTCTGTTTAAATTGTTTTATTTAAAAGCAAATATCTTTGAATTTTACCTTGCGTAAGAGAAATTGAAGGCGAAGTCTGCATTTATATCGGCAAGAGAAATTTGCAGCTTCAATTTCTTTTCTGTATCAAGATTTAATATTGAGGCTTGTAATTCATTAGGACTTGCTCTGACCAGTAAATAATTTTTATGTGGCAAGTAATTTAAATTTCATGAAAAAAGCATTTATTCTTCCAGGAAAACTTTGTTTCAGAGTGTTGGAGTCTCGTCTACGTTCATTTAAGTAGCATTGGAAATGAAATAGCTTTGATACGGAGATATAAACATGATTTTGTTTCAGGTTTAATTTAAGTCTTTCTCTATCTACCCTCCCCTCCATACATTTGTATAAATTCTTTCCCTGATTTCAAACATTTAATTAAATTTTTTTTAGGTATGATTGTAATTATTGGGGAAGGACTTTATGCTCACCTTGTATTACTGTTATTTCCAGAAACTGATTAAGATCATTATCCACCTTGTTTCTTGTAAATGTAGTTATGGTTTTAACACATCAGCTAAATATAATTTTCACTTTCCAAGAGAGATGTCCTATTAACAAGCCAACGTTTAATTCATAGTGGAAATTGAAGAATAATCAGACTTAAAATCATAGAAATACAAGCTCAAACTAATTCATTTCATTTTGGGGGAAACCTACCTTCTCAATTGAGAAATTCCACTTTTAAACTTTTGTAGATAAAAAAATTTTTTTTAGAAAACTATAGATTTGTTTATTTTATTGATAGCATTTAAATTTATAAGATAAATATCCAAGTATAACACGTTCACCAGTTTAAAATAAAAGTTGTCTCCCTTAGTTTTATACTTGGTTTATCCTAAATGGGTTTTGTTTTGTTTTCATATCACAAGGGAGAATTCATCTGTCAATTTTTTTTTGTTTTGTGGGTTAGTGATATGTGAGGAAGATGATGTGTGTTATTAATAAAACAATTTTTGGACAGCTAGAAATTCACTTAGATATCAATATTGCATGATCACAAAACTGAAATAAAGATTAAAAAAACAAATTAAGTAAAACAGAAGACTGTTTAGAATTTAGATTATTATTACTATTTTGATGAATATTCTTCCTCTCATCCAGTCGTAACCATAACATATTGACTATTAGAAATATGGGATGATATTCCTGTAGAAAAATGGTAATCTGATTCTGAATGCCTTTGAAATCTCATAACTTTTCCATTTATACTGGGATGACAATGTGGGGTTTTCAGATTTTTTTTTTTTTTTTTTTTCGTAGAAAAAATATAATAAAAACTAAATTGGTTACTTATATTGAGTTTGTGATTTTTCATAATTTTGCGTCACAGTATTTCACTTTTTTCTAAATCTCTTTGGGAGAAGTAATTGACTTTCTAACAAATGCTTAAATGAAAGATTTACCTCAACATGATTGGCAATATACAAGGATTTCAAAAACTGCTTTGCTTAATATTTTTCAGCTCAGAACAATATTTTCAAAGCCTTTTTCATTAATTAAGTAATTATGAATATAAAAAAAAAAAATTTGAGTAAACCTTGCCTTCCTCATACATTTGGCAAAATCTTCTGGAAATCTGACGCTGCTTCCCAAACTTCTTTCTTGCCTTATACACCAATTTATTCAAACTGTTTTCCTCATCTTAATTGCTATAATCACGTTTCAGCTGCTGTACCCGCCGGCCTTCTTCAGGTGCCTGTCACCAACCCCTATAGAACAAAGTCAGAGAGCAACATTGAAAGAATCAGTGCACATGCTAAGCTCTGATAATCTCAGAAGGCCTAGCATAGAATTGAACACCATATAGGAACCTTTGGAAATGAGACATTAGGTTTAAGACTCCAAAATTACACCATGTGATAGTCCTACAGTTGCAGTTTACCTGGTGGTCATGAGTTCAATTCCTGTCAATCAGGCAGTGGCATGCAACAGAATGAGCAAAAGTGGTATCTACAAGGATGAAGCAACCGAAAAATATAATCCCCTCTGGATTGAATAAAAGGTTCAGTTAAAAATTCTGAGAACATTGCTAAATATGACAGGCAGCTGTAGAGTACAGCAGCCTAAATGTTTTGACTATATGATTCCTCATTTCGGGCATTGGAATTAGAAAAGAGAGAAACAGGTTTATATAACTCCAAAATTCCATTTATTCAGTGTCCTAGCGACTTAGCCCAGTGGATAAAAATACTGGATGCACCCTACCTGCATGTTCTCAACCGTGTGTCATATTTGCCGTTGTGGGGACAGTTTATTTATTTTAAGCAAGGGACATAACTCCCATCCAACCTGAATGAGGTTATTGGATGCAGGGTACAACAATTGAAAGTGATGAAGATAGATTGAATAACAAAATCTCATCTTTACAATAAAACCATCTGAAGACTAGCTCTGGTTCAGCAGTGAATGTTATAAAATGCAAACTCTACTCTTGACTCAAAGAACATAGAAAGGCCAGCAGATCATATGTGGAGGAAGTCCGAATAATAGAACACTGATGGAGAGTGAGAAAATTGAAAGAATTTGCATACATCAACTTGTTGGCTAGATGCATGTCAGACCAGTGATTTCAACAGTCGCTTTCATTGCTCAACAGGAACAACGTGGAATTCCTTGTTTAACAAAGAAGAATTGAGAAGAGTTGCATGTTAAAAAATATGAAACTAGCTGTACTGCACACATTGCTGAATATAGAATAACCTGCATTACAAGCATGGCTGTTAACATTTAAATTTAAGGATATTAAATAAAAGTCCAGTCTAGAGATAGGGTTTTCTGCACTTCTATCAAAATCGAAGGCTCAAAATTGGGAATGATTTCATAGACCCAAAAATCAAAGAACTAGTAGCAAAAAAACAAAAAAAAACAAGAACAGATCACATTGATGTGTATATCAGTTACAATAGCAGAATTCTCATTTATTTTTTGGTAACAAATTGGAATTTCAAATGGTGTGTTCTAATTATTTTCACTTGTTTTCTTTGAGTAACAAATACACAGCAGCAGTTGTAATTTTATAAAATTAAACTAATTCTTTGTATGAAGCTGTCCTAAAAGTTATTAGAAATTATTCTTTGTTGCAACTTAATAAATGGAATGCGGGGGAAGACTAGTAATCTTATTGACAAAGGTTGGGAAACACTGCTCTAGTCAAAATATTTATGTATTTGGCTAAAAGCAGTTTTTGAATGAAGATGGCAAAGGGAGCTAACTCTGATTAGATAGCAAAGAGATGAGACAGGAAAAGTTCAAAAACTTATTCTACTTTCTTAGCTTTTCATGTGATTGTTATCTGGTTTAATGCCAACCCTTTGAAGACTTATTACTAGAATAATGCTGGTTTAGGAGAAGAAGCAGGAAGGGGTGGAGGAGAAGCAAAATGAGGTATCAATGTTGAGAAAAGCTCTGTATAATCAACTGTAATGGAAATAAAACAAATAAACATTCTCAAAATACCAATTGTTGGAGTGATTCCATTGGTTTTTTTTCATGACAGAAATGGAAAAGTTCCAGCAGAAACTCGGAAGAGAAATAGTAATACGTAAAAAGCAGCTGGCAAAATAAATAATTCCAGGTCTTGAATTATTTGGTTATATTCATTTTCAAAGAATTGTTATTATAGTGTCATCCTTCTCTGGTTGTAGTATGAAATCATGACAAAGGTATGCAATCATCAGAAAGCATTTTAAGTTAACTTGGGAGTACAAATAGTTTTCTTGTGAAAATAAAATGACCGTATTTGACAGTATATGTGACCACCTCCCTCACATATACTGTCATACAGGGCTTGAAATTAATGTTGTCCCGGGGACGGTAAAAATGTGTCCAGGACAAACAGATATCTTCCCCGGGACACCACCGGAACGGAAGTGATTTTATTTATAATAAAAAAAATTTAAAAATCACTAATGTTATGTTATGTTATGTTAAATCAATAAACATGCCGAAGCAAGCTCCCAGCAGCCCTAATTCCGTTTCCGGTCCCAGAAAGTGCAGACTGGAAGTAGGAACAGGGAAAGCGGCAGTTCTACACAGGCATAGCCCTGATCAACACGTGTCTTTCATTATATCTTCTTTTCTTAACACGCTTACGAATCAAACGCATTCTAATCTCACACAGCTACAACAGAAAGAACAACAAAGGCACTAAACACAAGAATGTTACAATCACTTCCATCCCAGAGGCGTGCTGGGGAAGAAATCTTTTTTTAAATTGTTTTTCGGAACGGTGCTGAAAAGAGTTAAGTCTGGAGCCCTGCTGTCACGATTTCATACTACAACCAGAGAAGAATGACACTATAGTGGATAGGAGACAAAGAGACCAGATGTCACAAATCCACATCACATATATAATAAGAGCTGTGCCACACATAGTATCAGTAGCAGCCATCGGCCCCTTTTCTTTACAACTCTCTTCTTGAACTAACTTTCTTTTCTCCCCCTCCTTAGAATGAAAATAAAGATAACTTGCTTTTCTTCCTCCTACTGTGTTCGTCACTATTAAAGTATCAGCCATCAGCCAATCCCATTGTTATACACTTATGATAACTGTCTGCAAAGCAACTGGTCATGGACTATTCCAGTGGTTCCCAACCTTTGAGTCATTCCCCACTTGTCAATAAGATTACTAGTATTCCTCCCCACCTATTTAAGTTGCAACAAAGAATAATTTCAAATAATAAATTTATTTTACATATAGACAGCTTGATACTAAGAATTAGTTTAATTTTATAATTGTACAGCTGCTGCTGTGTATTTGTTACTCAAAGAAAGCAAGCAAAAAATAAAAATAATTAGAACATATCATTTGAAATTCTAATTTATTACAAAAAAAAAAAAAAATTCTGCTATCGTAACTGATATAAACATCAATGATCTCTGTTCTTTTTTTTTTTTGCTACTAGTTCTTCGATTTGTGGGTCTATTAGTGAGGGAGCACATCTTAAATCTTTCTCAACTTGGAGCTTATTTCGAGCCTCAGATTTGATAGATAGAAGTGCAGAAAACCCTATCTTTAGACTGGACCTTTATTTTTACCTAATAGCATTATTCCCCTCCTTGGACTACCCAAGTTTCCCTCCCTGGGGGGAATTCTGCCCCGGTTGGGAACCACTGGACTAGTTCATCTAAAAAAGAAAACTAATTTCAAACCAAGGCAAAGAACCCAAGTGTTATTTATATGCTGTATAGGCATTAGACTATGAACACCAAGGCTTTTATTATTATCTAATAACTACAACCAAAGAAATCTGATCTGAGTGTGTGTGTGTGTGTGTGCACCGCAATAACTAGACAGCAGGCCATTGTACGAAATTAACATTTACCAGATATATTAGTCAACACAGTTTGAATCAGCGGTTCTCGAGAAATCTAATACAAATAAAATAAAATAAATGTAAAATATAGAGCTTTCTTCATAGTTTCTATAAATTATCTCCTTTGACACCGCTCTTTAAAAATTATCTAAATTGGCAACACTGAAGAGAATTAACAGAAATACTTTGAAGCCATATTTTCGTATGACGGGCAGAAAATTATTTTACATGACAATCATGGCAGGCTGCTCCCCACACCATAAAGTCTGGCCCCTTCCAAACATGCACCTTTGGATATGGCACTGTCCTAGTTTTGTAAAAGAAGAAATGGATAATACAGTTGTTGATCTGGATGCTGAAGTATTTATCAGGAGTGGAATTACAAGAGTAAAGCACTTCAAAGAAAGGTTATGTTGAGGTTAATGATAGTTGCCTGAAGAAAGCAAGCTACATTGTCTTGGAAATGGACTTCCATTGCTTAATATTAAATGTACACTTACTAAATTTTCAGTGATTATTATGTATGAATCTATCACTTCCAAGTCCAGTGAAATAAAACCATGGAAAAGTTAATTGAAAAAGATATTATCGATTGATTAGCATTGTTATAATTTAAATTTGTGTATGATTTAAATGTGCTTTTTTTAGTAAATTCTTTTTATCAATTTTTAACAAAATTCTGTTGTTTAGTTTCAATATCAATTATCACGCCTAGAGGCGTTATCAGGGAGGAAAGAGTTAAGAGGTTGTTAGGTAAAGATGCTTTCTGAAAAGTTTGGGAAATAGAGGTCATCAACTCAGAGAGGTCTGTGTTCCCTTTTCAAGGATAATCTTTGTACCCTCTTCCACCAACAAGGAAACAAAAAGCAGGTGATATAAACTACAGTGCTAATCAGGCATCTATTTTTGAAATAAGGATACCACTGATAAAACCTCTGCAGGACAGACAGACTTGCCTTTGATAATAGACAGCTGGTCTGTCATGCAGATTACACAGTGCAACATGACTTTTGTTCCTGGGTAGTGAGTGTTATTTTCTAATTGCTTATATGTAAAAAGTATAGAAAATAGCTATTATTCCCTTCAAACTTAGCTTTTGTGAGCAGGATAGTGATATTCATATGTAATTGTTTTTCTTACTTTATGTGATTAAAAATGTGCAAATTCACCTATTGTCCCAATGAAAATAAGTACATTTCAAGTTATTGTCTGGTCACAAATTCAAAGTTTAAAAGGAAATAGTTGACATTTTCTATAGTTTTTAGTCATAATATATCAGAAAATAACACTAATTACCCTGGAACAAAAAAAAAAAAAAAAAAAAAAAAAAAAAAAAAATGGATCATGTTCCCATCAAGCACCCTAACTTTTTGAAATCGAAAAGGATGTTTTTTTTTTTAATGACACCGGTGACATCACTGAAACGTCAGCAGTGTTAGTTACCAAGTTAAACAAAGTCTGCGTGTTGATATTGAAGAAATACTAGGCTGAACTGGTGTCGCTAGTCTGTCTCTGGAATGTTCGAAGTTACTTACATTCGATATAAAAAATAAGTTGTTTATTGTTTGTATTTTTAAACTAACAAACTTTCGAAGTTACTAAGATACTTTCTTCCGAAAAAATTAAATGCAGTTATTCTAGAAGTCATTTATATCCATTAAAACAGTTTTTAGTTACTTTTCAATGCTGGAAATTGAACTTCACAAAATGAATAAACATATTCATTACATAAGAGTTAAGTGTTTGAGAAATAATTTTTTTTTTTGGCTTAATTAGTTGCAGAGAAATAATGTAGTCTTATTTTCTATATTAGGATGGTTCATTAAATTTTGGCAGTTAGAGTTTTATAGAGGTTTCCAGTGCTGAAAAAGTAGAGCAATCCTATAAAAACCTTTTGTAAACCGAAATGGTGTAAAGCAAAAAAACAAAACAAAAACAATTACCATTAATTTGTATGGGAAATTTTTTTAAGCCTTCCCAGACCCCCAAAATGGTGATGATGGTATGTTAGGGCGAGATGTCGGAGAGCGAGGAAGAGGCTACCTCTATAATGGCTTGCTGCAAAATCCACACTGAATGCTATTTTCAATTTTCACCTTTTTTCATATAAGTGGCAAAGCAAACTTTCAAAAAGTAGCTATGATTATAGGTATATTGTCAAACCATGCTGCTGAGATCGGTGCCAGGAATTACTGCTTAAGCACTGGAGACGAGGGGGATTTTTGATTGTAGATTTTCTAGGTAGGTCAACCCTTCTCACTTGGAAGATTGGTACAACACAAAATTACTAATCCTCATTCAGCTGGTACCAGACTAACCAAAGTATGAGTTAATCCACAAAAATGTCACCAAGCTTGTTCGAGATCTTAAACTTCTAGACATTGATACACAGTGTCCATTGAAGCAGTACCAACCCCTACTGATAGAGGGAACTACCATAGTTCCTTATTTCATTGACTAGTGTGTTGCTGTAATCTTCGACTACATACCAGTGTAATCTAACCTGAAGCATGAATTTTCTACTGTAATCATGTGGCTAGCATAGAGCTTATATTTTGGTGAAACTAGACCATGACAAGCGCTCATCCATCACGTCGATGATGAAAATACAGGTGTACTCCGTTATAACGCAGATGTCAGGGTTCAAGAAAGCCGACTGTGTTACAACCATTCCACGATAAATTTAGCCATTATGGAGCTAGTTCTAGCTATTTTGGGGTCCACCATTCAGCTGCGTTATAACGTGAACTGCACTATAAATAATTGTGTTGTAATTAGGGAAGCCTGTATTATTCTACAAGACTATCGAATGAACTCACAATTGAAGATGAGATTCCTGACCCTGAAATAATCATTGATGAGTGTTGTGGCCGATGCTGCTGTCAGTGTATCTGGGTCTGAAGAAGATAATGTGGACATAGGCTAGGGGGGAGGCAGGTGAGGACACTCCCTAAAACTGTACTATCCCAAGAATTTGATCTCCAGAAGTTCACTGGCTAGAAGGTCAAGTCATTATTGCCAAATAAACAATGCTAGATTTGATTATAATCTTGTTTAGAGTTTAAACTCCAGGGGGGAGGTTGTGATAAGGGCTATTTGTTTGTACACTAGATGTATGGCTTTTGAACAATTTAGGTCCCCTGATTAGTGATTATCTGTAAGATGTTATTAATCAACTATAGAAACCAAATAATATTCAAAATACCTAGAAAAGTAATGGGTGGCAATGTTTTACAAGATGAGAGAAATTGATAAAGAGTTCCTAAATTATTGCCATTTTAAAAGAGTAATGAAGAAAAAAAAAGAAAATTGAAAATGAAAATTACTTCAATTTCAGTGTTCTAGACGTTATAAAATATTAAAATTCTAAAACTTCAAAATTTGATTTAAAAAAAAAAAAAAAATCCTAAAGTTTTTAAATTAACAAAATTTGTTTTATGAATATAGTTCTGCCTTGTGTATGCCTTCTGATGTACATGTTACAGCTGTTTAGGCTGTTTTCAACATTCCGAAAAGAAAGATATGAAGAAAAAAAAAAAACTCTTGGTAGAGTAACATAATATCCAACATACGAGACTAAAAACAATTATGTTCACTGTCTATAACTTTGAGAAGAGTCATTAACATACCGATTTTTGTTCAGACAATCTAATCTCTTCTTCGATGATTTCACAATGTTTCGGACAATTTATTCTACAGCCTTCTTCAGGAGTAAAATGTAATATCTGTAAAGAGAGTCTCTTTTATTGGTATCTTCCATGTTAAAATTATGCAACAAGCTGTACTGCAGACATTGCTCAAACAGAATAACTTATTCACAAATATGTTTAAAATTTTCTGTTTGATACCATTTTTTGGCTTGGCACCCCCAGAGAACGAGACCAATAAAAGAGACTCTTTTCCTTAGTGATATTACATTTTACACCTGAAGAATGAATCGTCTGAAACGTTGTCAACAACAAAGATGGGAAGAAGAGATTAGAATGTCTGAACAAAAGTTGGTAAATTATATTCACTTTGGTGAACAACAACATGTTGTTCTAGTATATAGAGAAAACATCCACTTACTTTTAAGTTAAGGCATTTTGTTTTCTCCAACGAAACTGTCATAAAAAGAAAAACATTTTTTCAAAGGAGCAGTCTAAGATTATGACTGGATTAAAAAAAAAATGTGTATACTTACATGGTACATTTCAAGTCCAGAGCGGACATGATATATAATTCCATGGGAATCATTTGTTTTGTCAAAATTTAGCAAAAATTTAAATTTCTGATAGATAAAAGAAACTGTACCTACCAACAGTGGTCATTACAAAAGTCACTTGGCTTAGTATCCTCATGCTTGTATTATATATACATACTACATAATTAATTGGGAACCCATATCAGCCCGTCATCAGTGTTAGCATTTGCTAAATGGGCAGCCTAGATCGTATAAATAAAGAGATGAGTGCTGTGCAGGGATTGAACCTGCGTCAGAAGCAACCTATACGCTGTCCTGCTCTATACCACTGAGTTAACAGCGCCCTTCATGGCAATGCAGCAGTCAGAAACATACACACTCGCCTCCTTTTTCTAACCGATCATATCATTAGGCACGTGATATGAAGTGGCCCCGTGCCGACAGTATGAAATCAAGGAATGGATAAATTTGTATTCTACAGAATGATAATTATAAAGACAATTATTAATTAATTAATAATTAATTGGGAACCCATCTCAGCCCGGCAACGGTGTTAGTGAATGCTAATATATATATAATTAATTTTAGGCAACATTTAACAATTGCGGTGCATTCATTTTGTGATTTTTTGCCACCTCATTTTACCAGGAAAATAATGAATAGGTAACTTAATTATTGAATTGATAAATGATACTTTAAAACTATCTTTTCATGGTACATTTAATTATTTAGACATGCAAAGAGTCAATTTAGCTTCTTATATCTTTATTTTTTTATAAAATGATTGTTGGTAGCTCTGGACTTGATTGGGTGGGCAAAAAGAAAAAGAAAAAGCATTCAATATAAACAGCTTAGTGAATTGTTTTGCTGGATCCTTTATGTATTAAAACAAATCTTTTTCATGCAACATTATCAAATAGAAAACTGAATAAAGTATTATATTAGGTTGTTACATATGAAACTTTTTTTTTTTTTTTTTTAAAATGGAGGATATAAACATAAAAAAAAAAGGGGTAAATATTTAATCAAAGTATAACCCACTTTTTCCAACCATCTAATAATAATATGCCATCTGTATAAAATTTTTTGGGTTCAGTAATCATAAATTCAGTAAAAACACAAATTATGGTCTCCCTATTATTACGGATATGAAGTTCAAAATGCTTGAAAAGATGATAATCTGTTGGAGAAATGTCAAGTGAATATGGAGAATGCTGCAAGCAAGACTTCATATCCCAATTCTCTAAGCTTAAACACAGTCAGCTGAGATGTGAGGGTCTGTCACTGTCATGGAGCATTTATTTCAGTTCATGTGGGACCCATTTTTCCAAATTTTTAACCTTTACTATTGCCTTGAGATGACGGGATATGGTTGCCATTGAAGTCAAAGTCTCCAGAAAGTGGTTGAACTGTTGTTCGTGGGTCATTGCTGTTGATAATTCTTCATCATTAAGAACAGGTTTGGTCCTCCCTCAAGGTTTATTATTGGTATCCATATTTCCAGACCCAAACCTATTGAACCAAAACCGAACAGTTTGCACAGTAGTAGTGTTCACTCACAATGCTTTATCGACGTTATCAGCAGCTTGAGCAATATTATATCATAATTTGGAATTGTACTAGAAAATTAGTCTAACCTCTTGGGTAGACACTATTGCTGTTAAGGGCTCAAAAACCTACAATAATAAATTATATCAACTATTTACTCAAAAATAATTTTGCAACTGCATTGCATTGGGGGGGAGGTACTATCTTATAATTAGCATTTGTTAGTTATCTCCCTTGACAAATGTTAGACAAAAAATATAGATATACACAAGCTTGTTGCCGGGTGGGGGCTGGCCCTTCCTGGAAATCGTTTGTCCCCCGTGAATGTGGTGTGAACTAATTTTAGTGTGCTTGAAACTTTGTAACCTTCTTTCATCATACACTTGGCCATTTTTTGTTTTGGCAGAACAAAAAAGCACTAAATTAGTGCAGACGTGCTTAAAACATTTTAGCCGTTTTGTTGGCATGTTTTTCTTTTACCATTTTTACTATCTTTTTGGTGGGTTTTGGCTATTTTTCAAAAGTATTTAGCGCTTTTTTTAGCTACGCTGAGCACTTCTACTTGCGGCCCCTAGGCTTAATTGATGTCTCCCCCCCCTCCTCACTGTACCCTGGCGACAGGCCTGTTATACACATGGCATATTATATAAGTAGATTTGAATCTGCAAAAAAATGCAATTAAATTAGATAATCTAAAAGTGAAATATTTACTATGTTGTTAAAAAAAAGAAAAAAAAAGAAAAAAAGAAAAAGAAAAGCATTTCATGCATAACAACCAATATATATATAAATAGAATATTCAAGAAAGAAAAAGAAAACAAGGCTTTGATCTAAAACGAGGCTTTCCTTTTCATTAATCATACTTCCACAACAGCACAAAATGTTACATTCGTTTCAAACTTTCTTCAAGCAACAGGACAGACTAAATCTTCAATTTATTTTGTAAAGAATTCTTTGCTAATTCTCTTTTTACTCAGTTGAATACAAAAATAATTTGGCAAATAGAGTTTTCAAAAGAGAAGTCAATCAGTAAAAGCTGCAAACCAAGTTTTTTTATGCATGTTCCTTCAATGGGGATGTGGAGAGAAAAAAAATACAATTTTTAAAAATCTTTTTAATGTAGACCCATTTTGCTGTTTGCATCTATATGATAGATGTAAACATAAATTATTGAACTTCAAAATACAAAAAAGCTGAAGCGTTTCGCTTTCTGTCAGTAAACTGAAAGTGCAGAGCATAGTGGTCTGTACATTAATTGCAAACAGTTCAAGTTCGAGTGTTAATGTTGACATAAAAAATAAAAATTAGTACTACAAAGTTACCTCCCGTAACAAGATTGTAAATGTTCGTTGGTTGACATAGAAACATGCATTTTCAAACACTGATCATAGGTCAGAAACTGCTTTGGCTTACAGTTAAAGCTGTAATGGAGCATAAAGTTGAAGTTAAAAAAAAAAGTTTTAAACATCTGAATTATGCTTTTGGGAGGAATAAAAAAAAAAAAAAAAAAAAAAAAAAAAAAAAAAAAAAAAAAAATAGTATAAACATTTTTTTTCATAGAGAAAAATCAAAGCATATCGTTGGTATAAGCCTCTTGGATTCAACTGAACATGACTCAGGGATGGAATCTATTGTTTGAATTGAACTCTTTGGAAGTTGGCTTTTCTAAGGCCCCACAATACAATCGGGAAAAAAAAAATAATATGATAATAAAGAGGTGAAAAAAAAAAAATTGTACATGGATTTACCCAAATTTGAACCATTTTATGAACATTGACTAAAAGCCTCGGTAATTCTCTTATCTGTATGCCACTTATAACTATTTTTTGCCGAATCCCACATCCGTTCTGATCTTCATCTGTTACTCTTGTTTTGGGGTTGACAAAATTATATGCATGGTCCACTGTGAAGTGATGAAAAACCTGCTGCTTTCAACTCGTCGGTGGTGTAACCCCGCCAACAATCTGAATAGATAGTGGATCCTTCA
>VCCN01005280.1:638978-652107 GCA_006491835.1 Architeuthis dux | reverse complement strand
TTTCCATTTTTTGGGGCAAGGCAACATATATGATCACTTCATATTCATGCCCCCATAAACAAAAAGATTTCAGAAAACTTGCAATTAGGTCTAACATACAAAAAGGTTGTTTTGATATCTAAAATATTTTTAGGGGTGCCCTATAAAAGTCCCCAGTAACTTAACGGGTTAACACACAAAAAGCTGAATGGATGTGGGGATTGGCAAAAAAAAACGAATATGAGTGGCGTGGAGATAACGAAGAAGTTCTCTTCAGCATATTTGGAATTTTTCTGAGGAAGCCGAGTATCAGCATAACCTCGAGACTTTCGCTCTGGATGTTGGTCAATCAGAAAACAAAAGTACCCGACTGCTATATTTGTTGGATTCAAACACTTCAATAAAATAATGCACACGGATAGATCAGATCATCTTTAAATGATGATGGCAAAATCTTATCTGAACATGTGCAGTATCCACATTACAAGTGGTATCATCTAAGATTTTCTAAAATTTCTACATTCCGTCTCATAAGAGAGATGCTTGTCACAGAGTACCGTATTTCCCGGCATATAAGACATGCTTTTTGTCTCTGGAAGCAAACGCTTTATCAGTTGTTTACTAACGTTAGTGCGCTTTGCAAATAATGTAAACAGCCGGCCACTGTGGGGGTTTATATAGATTTGAATAGATAAGAGCATTAGAATAAACCGATAGTGTTGGGGGTTATGACGATCAGGGGAAAGGAGGAGGTTTTATTTTATTTTTTCGAGAATATGCCTGCAAAAATTGAGGTGCGTCTTATATGCCGGGAAATATGGTAATGGTTTGCAGACAAGTCTTGCAAGCCATTGATAAGGGTTCGATCCTCATCTAGTGCTCTACTATTTTGGCATTGTACCTTACTAGGCTAAGCTTAGTAAAAATACAGGCTACCCATAAAAAAAATAGATAGGAACTTTATGGACACCCTGTATATGTATAGATAGATAATAGTCTAGATTTTCAATACTGCTTCATCTGAATATACACTGGGACAAGTGTGATAAATTAGAACAAATATCAGTCATCAGATGGTATTATCAACTGTTTCACTACTTGAAACTAAAAGATACCAAAGCATCATTTCAAATATATAAATATAAGTACTATGTAATTAACTATCAGGACTTGAACTTAGAACCCTATCAGAGTATCATGATCTAAGGCCTGTTTAGCTGTGTTAAGCATCTTAAACCTCACGAAGCAGTCCAAAGCACACTGAAACGGGTATATGTTAGATAAAGCTAATGTTGGTACAAGGCCATATTCAGTGAAGCGATCTCCCTAACAATGGCCTGCGAGATTAGTCCACTAATCACGGTACAGCAGATACTATTGTATATTGAATAAATATCACATTTGGCATTGTTAAGAAAGCCAAAATTGCAACCAAATTTTAATTTGTATTCAGGGAATTGGAAGAGTTTCATTAATTCCTTATTGATGTTAATCAGCTGACAGTCAATATTCAAATAAAATTATTTTGTGATTTAATATATAAATCATTGCAATGATTTCATACTTGAAGGGCTTATCAATTTGACTTTTTTTTTTTAATATATAAGGAATAGGAAATGGAAATCTACCAAATTAGACATATTAAAGAGTAATTTATTTTGATCATGATTGGAAACATTTGCATCAGAATGCAGGAAAATTATGTAAAGATAATCCCCCCCCCCCGTCCTCATACTCACATTCTAAGCAGCCCTCAATAAAAAATAAAAATGCACAGGAAACAGCACTTATGCATGTCTGTTATAGACAATGTCAAGAACAGGAAATTAAGTACATCATTGATTCCATATATCATTCCCCGCAAACAATTTGGAGAAATTTCCATCAGAAACATTCCAGGCTAGTCAGTTGTTTTACTAACATGTAATAAGGACTTTTCTAAATAATTCATATTTGTTTGTCTACTTAAAACTGGAAAAGGTTGGCTTATTGGGAACATATCAAATATGTTGTTTGTTTTTTTTAACTACACACAAAGTACTGATTCAAGTAATTTGAAATCAGTTGTATCTCAATTTATTCAAAAGTTCTTAAACATTTGTGGGCATGAGAAATAAAAGGATTTTGATTTACTTTTAGTAACAAGATATACAAAATCTGGCTGAAACTCTTTCAAAGTCCACTAAGGAAATTTCCCTGCTCTATTCTTATTCTAATCTCATAAGGGATAATGAAAATAATTTTGTTCAGTAAATTTGAAAAGCAAAACTAAGCATTTTAACTTAATTATGCTAATGTAGTTTGTAAATGGACTGTAAGAGATAACTTGACGTATTTTTCCTAATAAACTGAATGTTAAGTTGATTCTTGTGATTACAGTTTTTCTGTTCAGGTCAGAAGAGATTGCAGTTATACAAAAAAAAGAAACTGTGCAGGTTTGTATATAGAATAAAAAATCAGAAGTAAAATAAAGGTTTGTAACGGAGATTAACTCTTAAATTCATACAAAGAAAATAGAATGTCAATTTCAAGGGAAATATCTTGATTAAAATTTGGTGAATTTAAAAAAAAAAAAATTCAATTCACAGAAGAGTTCCACTATATTTATGCTATTCATTGAAGAGTTCCACTGCCAATTACAAGCAGTTTATGAATTTAAGAGCTAAATAGTTCCTGTTAATACAAATGCTAAGTTTAATAATTTGACCTTTGGGCATAATTAGCAAATTATTATTCCAGTCTCATCTATAACTTTTGTTCAGACAATTGAATCTCTTCTTTCCATCCTTGATATTGTCAACAAAACATTTTGGACAATCCATTCATCAGTCCTAGTCAAGTGGATAATTCAAGAAAAGGAGCAAACCTTTTTGGAAAATTGTGGTTGTTGATATACCTACCGGATCAATCCATGTCACAGACATAACCATATAGCCAACCAAGCATTCAGGCAATTCCAAATTATACAAGGGGGAGTTCCCAATCACCTGCATTGCTAAGCAAAGAAAACCAAATGTCAAGGATGGGATGAAGAAATTTGATTGTCCAAACAAAAGTTGGAATATTTCAGTCTCATATTGGTATCTGTTAAAAAGTTGTGATGACTAATAAATTTAACAAAGTGGCAAATTCAACTAAGCTCAACCTTTTTAAAAAAAAATAAATTGGAGAGTTAATTATTTGCATCTAAAATATCAAAGCCGTAAGGATAAAATCTGTAGAGAAAAGCATAACTGCCCACAAAAGTGATTAGCAAGAGAGACAAAAGAAAGGCACAGTACAAAGCTGTGTTTATCAAAGTGAAAAACATAATTCATTTGTTTAATAATTGTAGGAAATGTAACCATCTCACATATGTAACTAACAGTTCAAAGCATAAAAGATACATAAAGAATTACTTCTGCAAAATATAGATATTTACTAAGCTTAGCCTAGTCCAGCAAAGAGGTCTTAATAGTGGGTTACCCAAGTACAAGGCTAACTATCAACAGCTTGGTTAACTATTACTCTCCTATATGGTAGGTGCCAACATTTGCAAAATTTATATCAGTAAATGTTTAAAAAAAAAAAAAAAGATGAAGTAAGTTTTAGTATATGAATAGGGTTGTGCAAAAGAAATGAGAACCTGTGAGGGTGCATTTAGCTCTAAATTATTAAGAGCTAGTTTTATCCTCTTCCTTTATAATTGAATTTTATAAATAAAAGAAATTAAAATTATTTTTTCAGTAACTGGCTTTCTTTTCATTAAGCAAACTATATTACATTCTTAAATATCACTAAATCCATTAACGTTTTAACTAGCATTTATTTCATCTTATTTCTGTTGCTTTCTACCGCAACTACTACATTCTATGGTTGTTAGTAAGCAGCGCAGATCATTGGAAATAAAGAATAAGCCTCCAGAGAGATTCTAGCCAGCATCCCTTATGCTTGGGAAGGTTGCCTGTCCAGGGAAGCTGCCTAACCAATTAGGCTGCAAAAGCCAACCAGTTACAGAGATTCAAATCTAACCATATAGCTTTCATTCTTTATTCTCCTCCCCCGGAACGTCTGATACAACATCAGCTTTGCTTAGATATACTAGCTGTCTTGGTTGTAATATTTGAATTTCTTAGATGAAGCATTGTCAATTATTAATTTCCGCCTTGTATTTCTTTCATTTTATTTGTGTTGTTTTGTTTTTTAATCTCAACTCTCAGAGGCTCTTTATCACTAAACCTAATTTTATCAAAATAGTTGGTAAAGCCTGGATACAGAATAGCAAATAGGTTGAATTTTATCTTGAGAGAAAGTGTCTTTAGATAAGCTCTTTGTATTACAGATGACTCACTACAGCAGCAGCAACTTAGAAGTGTTTTTAGCCCAACAGTCTTATTGCTTATATAATTAAGAAAAGATGCCCGAGTGAATTAAGAAATTGTTTTATAATATTCACTGATTTGACATTCAGAGGAAGCCGTGATAATGATAATGTTATTAGCTGGTTACTGTTATCAAAATCAGTCGGTCTCAAACACTTTATTTACAGTAATCCAATAAGCAGTTTCCTCTATATATCCTTCAATTAATGTTATCAGCCAGTTATTGTTATCTAAAAGATCCCATCCCAAAGTGATCACAATAAGCAGATTCCTCTATAATTTACTTAACTATCTTATTTGAACTGGATACTTTCAGGTTATAATTGTTCACACCTAAATGCAGCCATTTGCACGATAGGAAAAGATAAAAAATATTTAAAATACAAAGCTGTTTCAATCTTTATTATTATTGGATAAAGTATTGTAACATACTACTTTTTTATTAAATTTGACTAGTTTTTTATGATGAAGGTAAAAACTAGTCAAATTTAATAAAAAAAGTGGTACAAAAGATGTTTGTTTAGAAATTGTCAAATCTTAAAGCAAAATATGGTACGTGATTTGTTTAGCAAATGTATTTAGGTACCTGGTTACATCTTGTTATTAACTGATCAACCACAACACATAACCTAGGATTATTATTAATTTCTGACTTGTATTTCTTTCATCTTAATTTTACTTGCTTTTCATTGCAACTACTCTGACCGTCAGTCTACGGCAGTGAGTAAACAGAGCAGATCAGATCAGAAATAAAGAATAAACTCTGTGAGAGACTAACTTGCATCCCTTTTACTTGCCTATGTACTGCTCTACCAACTGAGCTACCAGAATTCTTATGGCTGGCAGAAGATAAAATCTAATCCTTAAACAATCCCCCATTGCATGGCACTATATTTTTGTTTTTGTGTACACTAGCTGTAGTAGTAATATTATCTTGATTTATTTTTTATTAGATAAAGTATTGTCAACCATTATTAATTTCTTGACTAGTATCTCTTTTTCATCTTAATTTGTTTACTCAGTCGTAGACTGGCAATGAATAATTGTGATGAAAAGCAACTAAAATTAAGATGAAATACTAATCAGAAATTAATAATGGTTGTCAATGCTTCATCTAATAAAAGATGAATCAAGATACAAATTTAGGATTCTTCTGAACAATATGCTTTCATTAATTATACTTTATTGTAATAAAATTTATGTTTCGAGTGGGTGGGGGTATGTTAGAAAATTCTTTTTCAGAAGTGTTTTATATTCTTTTCAATTAATTTTAAAAATTTGGTATAAAGCAAACAATCAATCTCCCTTGCATAAGCAGTTATATTTGCTTTGGCAAACAAAGCAAATGTATCCAATGTTAATCATGGTCAATACATTTATGAACTTGTAAAATACCTGGATTTAAACAAAGTTACAAGCAGAAATATATCCAGCCTCAGAAATATTAAATGAGAGCTAATTAAAACAATAGTTACAAAACATTTGGGAAGCAAAATTTATGACGACCCACAAGAACAAAATAGTAAAGTTAAGTCTACAAAAGAAGAAGAAAACAGAGTGAGATGTTTAGTGACAAGATATGAATTACTATAAAACTATATTCTAAAAAGGAATTTACAGTTAAAATAAAACGGATAAAAAGTAATTGGTAGACGCAAGAGTATATATTTAAGGATTGTGGAAGGAATATTTGGCAATTCAATTAATATATACTTTTATTCAATTATTTAAAAAGTAAATGATTTGTTATCACATTAAGAGTGGTATTAAAAATGTCACGTTATGAAGTCCGCAAGATAAAATTTTAAAAAAAAAATTGAATATTCAGCCAATTTCTTTCTCCTCCGTTTTCTTAATATAATTGCCATGAACGGATCAAGTTGGGTTACTTTTTATTAAAGTTTTTAAAAAAATGCTGACGTCTTCCATCAAATTTCTCCCAACAAATTTATATCAACTCCCAAAATGATTGTGATTAGTGATTGATATTTGAAATGAGCTACAAAATACAATTTAGGCAGTCAATCCACATTTCTTTCAAGTTTTTCTATGCAATAAATAATGAATTGAGTTGTATTTCATATTCCTAGGATGGAGCAAAAAGCTAGATAAAATTCCTTTTTTCTTAAAAATAAAAACAAAACAAAAAAAAACTTCAAAATTGATAAAAAGCACAATGTAACAGCCATATTAGAAAGCTAGAAATCAATTACTGAAATATAAAATTAAAAAATAGTATTTTTTCATCTACATTCGTATATATATCATCTTTATCAAAAGATTTGTTGGCATATTAAAAAAAAAAAAGTGGGTGTATTTTCTGCTTCAGTTTTTATTTATTAAAAACCTTTTCACAACCATCAAACCAAAGTTGCACCCTGGAAAATATGAGCTGTAAATTTTGTAAAATCTATTGACAAACTTGTTCAGCAATAACCATTCCCCTACAGAAACTTTTACAATCTAATTCCCAGATTTTAATTATTGATTTAAGAAAGCCCTCCCAACCAATTTCATTGCAAAATTTTATTTAAATGTTTTTGTTGTAACAAACAAACCAGATGAGTAACGTTTGGTATTTTTAACACAAAGTTATAACTAAAATGGATTATATATAACATGATTCTTGATTACTTGGTAAATCAATCCATTAATTGTATGAAAATGTATATTTAAAGAAAACAGGGGAGGGAAAAAATATAACCATCATGCCACAGCAGCGGAATTATAATGAAAGAACCATAAATCATTGGTTTGTTCACAGTCCCCTAAAGAATTACATCACCTTGCAACCACCAAATTTTCATCTCTTAAACCAACAAGGCACAATATGGATTTTGTTTTTCTTTTTGAAACAAAAGAGGTGCAGACTGGCTCGCGGAAAGGATTTAATGTATTATCATGCTAGAAATAATTGACTTTTTTTTCCCTCATTCACAAAAAAAAAAAGAAAAAAAAAAGAAGTGGGGCGTTTACAGAGTTTTAAAAAATGATCATTTCTTTCCTGCATATCAAAGTAATAGATTAGTTTCATTATGTTCGCTTAGTATTTGTCCAAAATGAGCAGGATTTTCAAAACTCAATTATACGGCCCCATAACAAATCGTCACCACCACCACCACCACAATATGTGGTAAGAGAATAAACTTTACTCAATTAAAAAATATGTGAGGAAAGAGAAGTTCAATTTGCTTTGTGATTTGGCAGAGAAAATAAAATCCTGATTTCATAAAAAAAAAAAAAAAAAAAAAAAAATTTTCAAATGGAAATTTGTAAGAAATGTGTGCATGTAAAAAGAATCTATAACTTAGAAAGGGGAATAACAAAAAACAACACTACATTTTAGTGTGGATGTAGCAATCAAGAACGTTTCATTAGTAATGAACAAATAATTTTTTTTTTTTAAAGTATAAAAAAACTTTTTCCTCAAATCCCAAAAGTCATCTGGAAGGAAGGCAAAGAGGAAGGAAGGAAGAATTGGAGGGAGGCCAAAAGTCCAGTCAGTTTGTATCTTTTTGCCTCCTTGCAGCAGCAGCAGCAGCAATTGTGTATGTGTATGTGTGTGTGTGAAGTCAGTTGGTCGACCAGACAAAAAAAAAACAAAAAAAAAAACGACAAAAAAAATTGGCAGCAGAGTTTCCCCTCAGAACCAATCCTGCTATATACATATTCCAACGGGAGGAGATTCTTTAAGTCTATCTTGCCTATACTTTGTTTGTATTGTTTTCAATATCTCCTTCACCTGTATTTTCAGAGTCTATGAATTCTACGTGAGTGAATGGAAAAATGCCGCTCTTTCCGTTTACTTCTCCTTCCCATTGTCCGTTTGGATTTATTTTTGTTACCGTCACAATATCTCCAATCTGAAAAGATAAATGAAACAGAAATAAGTTTTTGTCATATCTCTAAAGCAAAGGTTAAAAATAAAACATTATTTACCAAAGAAAACCTTATTGTAGTAAATGTATGTTGTTACCTTAAAAATAACCAGAATTTATATGTATGCCAATCTTTATTATTATTCCATGAAGTATTGTAACACACCACTTTTTTATTAAATTTGAGACAAATTTAGTAAAACGTGTTAATTAATCGTAATGCAATAATAATAAAGATTGATTTATAAAAAGACTAGTAGGTCTAATATGTAAAACAACATAAATATGGCGCAGAGTGTCGGTTGTAGGGAGTGAGTTTATAAGTGTGAATTAGCTTCTGCTAATTCATGAAGTCTTTGTGGCCGATTGGTAAAAGCAGCTAGGTGTAAACTAGTCTCCCTCTGGCAATGAGAGTGTGAGTTCGATTCTCACCAAAGGCTTACTCTTTATTTGCGATTGCGCTGTTATTTGTTGCCATAGAAACAGTTGCCTGAATTAATAAGTTGTATAAAAAAATTTAAAAAACAACGAAAATTAAGTTGAAGGTAAAAACTAGTCAAATTTAATAAAAAGTGGTTATATGTAGGCATAAAATTTAAATGGTTTTATTTTGTGGGTGCAGGTTAATTGCATGCTAATCAAACTCTAGCAGTTCTGTGGACTTCTGGGGGATTTATAAATATCTAAATTTTTATTCAAATGGTTCTTCAGATTGAACTCCTTGTTGTTTGTGTTGTAAACACGTTTGAATATTAAAGACCCTTCTCAAAACTATAGAAAATGTCTAAATTTTTATTTTGTTTTATATTTGTTGTCTAAATATCAAAGCTAAACATTTTTAGCTATAGGTTTTGAATATTTCTGTAGAAACATTTTCTTAAACCATTGAATAATTAATAAGAGGGGAAAAACATAGAACATACTCAATTGATACAGGAAATTTAGAGAAAGGCATTAAACGAATTCACAAAAAATATGCTTTTGAAATGAGGTCTATGCTACCAAATTAAGCAGCAGGTTCATGAATGAAAGGTTTTGATAGAGAAATTATATCCATAGGCCAATAAGTACATTCATGATATTTACATCAATCTCCACTAAATATACATTCATATCTATACACATCAAGTAGAAGAAAGTTGTCATTTCTTTTAAAAGTAGAAAATCTGTCTTTTTTAGTGTCCCTAAAGAAATGGCATAGACATAATCCAATTCAATCAATTTGCAAATACAAGGTGTCCGTAAAGTCTGGACACATTGAAGATGTTATTTATTAATATTTCAATTAAATAAAATGTTGTTCAAATTCTTTTATTGAAAATATGCATTTTGCTTATGTGTCCAGACTTTAGGGACACCCTGTATATTAGACTAACATTAAAAACCACTTATTAAGACTTTATTTCATTAACCCTTTAAGCGCGATAGCCTTTTTGACTATACAGGGAGTCCCCGACTTAGGAACAGACTGCCATAAAGAATTATTTTTTTTATCGAATTACAGACAGCGGTTCGTAATAACGGTCAGTGATATCCCAAAAAATTACTTGTTCACATTTTCAAATTAAACGTTATTATGATTGTATTTTAATTTTCTTGTGAATTATTATTTTTTTTTTTCACAAGCAATTTACATACATATACATTTAGATACATATGAATAAAATCAACACCAACATGAGTTTTCATATGGGAATTATTTCATGAATGTCCAGATCCAGATATTCTAAAAGTGCCCTTTATTCTTGATAACACAAAAATCAATACGTTAAAATTGACAAGTTACATTTTCGGGCATTTTTATCGACACATGTAGCTTTGATGTCAAAAGTCTGTGAGACCTGCTATGGATCACTGTATGCCGTGAACACTAGCGATTAAATTTAAACTTTGTTCAACGTTTTACCTCGTTCGTATCGACTAAAAATAAGATTTTAAATAATTTCCATTACTTATTGAAACGTGAAAGTTACTTTGTATTTTGAACAAATGAGGAGACACGTTCTCACAAAATTACAACTAGCTCTAGCTTCTAAAATGAGATCACCCTCAGAAAAATAGAAATATAAACAGATTTGTGGGCTGGTGTGCAATTTTCTGGAGTGCTTAAACCTAGGTACAAGTGTTAGATATATAAGGGGGCAAGTTGACCATAGAACAGGACAGACACAGACGATGCCACTTCACTGAAGATCCACTCCTTGGCACCACTAGTCATCAACTAAACTTCCATCACGCATGACTCTTTCGACTGTCTACAATTTTTCTTTCCCACGTGACTTCTGTTTTCCTAATGATTTCAATCTTGTAACCATGTCTACAAAGTGTGAAAAGCTGATGCAAGTGATGGAGAAAAGAAAAAAACTATCATGATTGAACAGAACCTGGATATAATAAAGTGATCGGAACGAGGTGAACGCCATCTAACATTGGAAAAGCGTTTGGCTGCGATTGGTCAACGATCGGAACAATTTTAAAGGACAAAGTATGCATAATGAATCATGAAATCAAGGAATGGATAATTTTTATATCCGACAGAATATGATAATTATAAAGACGTTTATTAATTGGGAACCCATATCTTTGTTTATTTAGCAATCGCTGACACCGATGCCAGGCTGATATGGGTTCCCAATTAATAAATGTCTTTATAATTATCATATGGATCATGTAAAAGGTTTTATCCCAACGAAGGCTACTATTATCACGAAGCAGTGCAGTAGTTTGACCATTGAAATGGAAAGGCTATTGATGATTTGGTTAGAGGACCAAAATCAGCATCATATTCCTATTAGCCTAGCCTTATTGCAACAAAAGTCTCTAAGCCATTTCAATGATTTAAAGGCTAAACATGTAGCAAGTGAAGGTCATTGTGAGGAAGAATTTGTTGCAAGCAGAGGATGGTTTAATCAGTTTAAAGGAAGGACAAATTTACACAATATCAAAATGCTAGGTGTTGCAGCAAGTGCAAATATTCAACATAGAGGAGACTGGCTTATACTGAAAATACCAGATAGCTCCGGGTGTTTCAAGCTTAAGCCTTTGCTTGTGTAGCGATCCCTGAATCAGAGGGCACTTCACCAGATCAATAAGGCAGCTCTTCCTGTTATTTGGAAGGCAAATTCAGAAGGCTTGGGTTACACGTGCTCTCTTCGAATACTGGCTCATGAAACATTTTGTTCCTACTGTTGAACGCTATTCCTTTGAAAAGAAATTTCTTTTCAAGATTCTCCTTGACAACGCGCCCGGACATCCAATCACTTTAGATGACCTACACCCAAATCTAAAGGTTGTCTTTCTACACCCCAACACCACTTCACTAATTTAGCCTTTAGATCAAGGGACCTTAAGGCTTATACATGCCGGACCTTCTCACAAGCAATCAGGGCTACCCAAGATAATGTATAATAATTATAATAATAATAATACGTATAATTACTTTTATTTCCATGCTGTTTAGAATGTTTACATTGAATGAGCGTCCAACAACAGACGCTAAAGGCGATATGAATAAATGGAAGTGCTGATCTTGTCCTTCCGGATGCGTGTATATATGACGCCATGATTAACTATACAATTAATTGAATAAAGAAGCAATCCAAGATAATGTAATGAAATTAAAGGAGTTCTGGAAGAATTATAACATTTACAATGCCATCAAAAACATTGCAGATTCTTGGGATGAAATAAAGCAATCAACCATGAAAGGAATGTGGAAAAGATTGTGCCCCGAATTCGCTCATGGTTGTCTGGGCTTTACAGCTGACGACATCTCCAAAGCCAGGCAAGCTGTGGTTGATCTTGAGAAGAATCAACTGCATTTAGACATCCATGAAGCTGATGTTGTAGATATACCCGAATCCCATTCCCAAGAACCGACCGATGAGGACCTTATGGAGCTGGAGCAGCAGATGCTAGCATTTGAAGAAGACCATAACCTAGAAACCCCATAAGTTTTTGGCAAAGGAGTTAGCTGAAGCCTTTCGTCTCATTGAAGCAAGGCTGGAAAAGTTAGAGGAGCAAGATCCTAATGCAGAGAGGTTTGCCAAAGTTTACCGGACAGTTACCGATGGCCTCAGCTGCTATAAGGTCATTTATGATGAAAAAAGAACCTCAGAAAGTCTCTGTTCAAACCTCTCTTGATGCCTACTTCAGGAAATCGGCAGTGACAGAATTAAGCCCCCACTCTCAAACACAAGTAGCCATCTCTTGATCATCTTCTCCTGTATCATCGAATTAATGTCATCTTAATTATTAATCAAGAATGCCCCTCCCCCTACACGCATTCTCTGTGGTTACTTTTTTTATTATTGTAATGACAATGAAAAACTTGGATGCTTTTCGAAGCTCTATTCAATTAATTGTATAGTTAATCATGCCGTCGTATACACACGCATACGGAAGAACAAGACCAGCATTTCTACTTATTCATCAGCCTTTTAGTGTCCATCGTTGGACATAGATCTTACCAAAGATTCGCCAGACTCTCATTCAATGTAAACAATCCAAACTGTATGGAAATAAAGGTAATTGTACGTAGTATTATTATTGTTTCTTTAATAGTTTTTATGCATAGATATTTAAAATATATACTATATACTGAGACAAACATTTTGACTAACTGACGGTAGATACACACCATATGTAACTGTTCCGACTTACGAACAGATCCAACTTACGGTTTGTAATCTGGGGACCCCTTGTATAGCAAACAAATTTGTATTTATTTAATTACATTTTAGGCCGATATATCGCCAGTGTAGTGTTTTGGGCTACGTTCGAGAGTCTGATATATCAGCCTGGCAGTACTAATAAGGGTTAATCAACCAGAGTTAGTTTAATACAGAAATATTTTGTAGATTGAATGTTCTTAATCCCTTTTCTTACTTTTAAATTTAAAAAAAAAAAAAA
>VCCN01005280.1:624675-637386 GCA_006491835.1 Architeuthis dux | reverse complement strand
CACACACACACACCAACCTAAGGTCCTACTTGAAATTTCTTCTCTCACTTCCAAAAGATGCGCTGATTATGAAATCGAAACTAGTAGGGAAAATGCAAAAAAATAAATGAAAGAATGAAAAATAATTAACTCTTTCATATGTATACTCCTGGTTTGTCTTAAATTTATTTGTACACACATATACACTGTGATAAAAAAGCAAAATAAAATCAAAGAAAAGCTAGTCAAAAATTAATGACAAGGTTTCATCTAAGATATTCAAACAACAAATGATAGTCATACTTTGATAAGTTCTTCATTTTACATGAGAGAAAACCAAAACAGGCACAAAAGGAGAAAGTAGGCACAAAAGGAGAAAGTATCCACAATTTATATGAAGTATAATAGTTTATATAAATTCATCAAAATACCCAACACATTCCTGACAGTAAAAAAAATTACTATTTTTATCAGAAATGATAAAACAAAGGAAAAAAACCTTTCTAGTACCTTATTTCCAAATTTGACAAATCTTTTGAAGATTTCTAAGAAGTGAAAATATCAACACAAAATATTCTGAAAGTGAGAATAATTCTTATAAAATTTATCTTATAAACCTGTAATAAACCAATTAAACTCTTCCTTCTTATAGACAAAAAGGGAAAAATAAACTTTGGAGAATTTTAAAAAAAATATAATTTAGTAATGGATTTTAATTTTGATTATAAAATGGACAACATTAGAATTAAATTAAACTGGATGTTCTAATATTTTTGAGAAATCCCTGTAAGTAAAAAGAAAAAAAAAGAAGCTAAAAAAGACAAGTCAATTGGTTGGCATGTCTATAATGAACAACTTGGTAAAGGAAGACTATTGCAGGAGAGAAAATTTCTTTAGATCTTTTATCATCATTAATAATAATGATAATAATACAGAGAAACCTCAAATTTTCTGAACAAGACGGGCAGGGAGTATTTTGTTCAGATGATTGATTGTGTAGATAACTGATCCGATCATAAAAAAAGTAAACCATACTGAACGCAATTACGGAACCTTGAAATCTTGTTCACATAATCCGAAATTCAGATGATTGATGTTCTGCTAAATGAGGTTTCTCTATAATAATAATAATGATGTGTTGGAATGATTACAAAAGTAGTTTGCAATTATTTTAGATAATATTTGAGATTATATAAACCTTACTTGGGCTATACAAATGGGGTAAGGGGAATCTGTAAGCAGAATGATAGAGATTGTTACCTTGAGGTTGAATGCTGAAGAATTGAATGTATTTGAAACAGGACTTGTAACAATAGGACTGGAAAATTCTTTGTTTTGAGAATTGCTCAGCCTTTGTGGTTGGTGTGGGTCATACTGAAAAACAAAAAGAGGTTAGAATTGAAACTTAAAAGCATTAGTTAAAAAAAAGGGATGGGGAGTAAAAACAATAATCAAAATGGTATTAAGAAAGATTTAAATGTGAACAAAACTAGTAATAATTAGTTTCACAGAAGCATGCTTATAGGGTGGGCATAAGTTGTTCAACCATCAGTGACCCTGCGAATATACACATAGCTGGGGAAACATTGCAAAATTGACCATTTTTTTTATTTCTGTCAAAAAAACATACCCATCACTAAATTAAGCACATCAGTAAAAATGAATACTGATATTTTATTGCCAACATAAATTGGGTGGGTGATGCTAGTTGAGTTAAAACTTGTACAATTGAAAGTTCAAGATCATCTTATGTCAAAGGTGTTCCAAGACAATTGAACTCATTCTTTTTCATTTATGTTGTTCCCACGTTTCGTCTGATCCATTCTACGGCTTTCTACTAGGTGCATGCCAGACCAGTGTGGAATTCAATGTGGTGTGGCTTTCGCAGCTCATAAATAGACAAGGGAAACTACCCTATAATTAGCATTTAATATACCTGGAATTATCTCCCTTGAGAAATCTGATCATTATAATATAAATTATCGGGATGAGCACGAATACACTTATTACAAAGTCGCAAATCGGATTGGAAATTGTTTTATTCTCCGAGCATTTTAACGGTATTGCAGTAACAACAATATCACTATGATGTGCAGTTTTTGCTGTGTTATGGTAACAAACAGAAATCGGGTCATTATAATATGCATACCTGTCAAGTTTCAATGTTGAAAAAGAGTGAGAATCGTAAGTCATAGATTAATTAAATCTCATTTTCTTTGGTAGACAGCCGGTGTAAAGATTTTCGATACTCAGTGTCGAACTTGCGATGTTACTCCTAGCATGTGTGCAAATGGAATGAATAGACCCTTTCGACGTGCGGCAGATAGGGGACACGCAGCAAATCACTGTCCTGCGGTAGCAATTCCGGGCACGTTTAACTGGTTAAAATCACTAACCAAAAGATTCACACTTTTATAAAAATTTACTTTTTACAAAATGTCTCACCTTTCATAAAATGTGTGAGAATTTTCCATTAATGCGTAAGACCGTGAGAACGTATCAAAATGCATGAGACTTGACAGGTATGAATATGGATAGTATCTTTCCCAAAATGGGCGATAGGGAAGAGATAGAGATTCTTTTTCATAATTTTCAATTATTTAGAAGAAAAACTTTTTTTTAAATTGACCAGGCCCACAATGATTTGACCAAATATACAGTATTCTAACTCTAATTCTCAGAGTCTTAATTTTCATAGCCTTCACTAAATCAAATTTAATATCTTATAGCAATAAATTTGAAGTGAAATTGACCAGGCCAACAAAGATTTGACCAAATATACAGTATCCTAACTCCAATTATCCCGAGTCTTAATTTTCATAGTCTTCATTAAATCGAATTTAATATCTTATAGTAATAGATTTTAGTTAAAAATATTTTTGTTTTGATCCAAGGTGATTTCAGGCAGTGAAAGAAATGTGAAATTTGTAATTTATATATTTAATAGAAGCAGCTGGGAATACAAAAGTATTTGAATGTGTCAATTAGGTGAATAGTTTTAAAGGTTAAGCCACCTTCTCTACATAAGGTACAGGAATCTGTCCAACTTCACCACGTTCATTTTGTGCTGTCCACCATTGCTCTTCATCCTTACTAATCACATCCAAGATTTCTCCTTTCCGGAAAGGCAAATCTTCTTCATCCTGTAAAAAGAAAAGAAAAAAAGTGTAAAAGCAGAATATCTTTTTCCCTCCCCAATGAAAATATCAAATAAAAATCCGATAGCAACCGTAAAATCATTTTTTTGTGTGTGTGTCCATAAAAGTCTCAAACATAAGTGACTAAACTTCTGCAATTGTACTATTATGAACACCATTTAGTTTCATCTGAGGTTACTTGCAGATGTTAACAAAGCTCAACTAAGTCTGGCACAAGGCCAGAATAGGGGAGCATCCAGTGAGGATCATGATCACTAGCAATGGTTTGTGAAATTTTAGCTCAATTATCTCTAAGACAGGCACCATTTTTGAGATTACTTTTGTGTCAATATACTCACCACCATTTTGGCTCAGGTAAAATTTTATAATTATCGTATTCCCCCAACCCACCAAAGATGCTCACCCCTCCTGAAATAAGTTTCGAAAATTTACACGGCATCCTACAGACCAAAAGTTGTTTTTTTTTGTTTTTTTATAGGCCTGACCTACCCCCACCAAGAATTTTCAAGACATAATTGAGTGTGTCCTTGAGGCCAGAGTGTCCTCGACACTGGAATACAGTTATCAGAAACTGAACACTTCATTTCTATAACTGTGAGGCTCAAGAAGTTGAGAAAAAGAAAAAAAAAAACTGTCAGGTTATAAGTTGTATCATTTTTTTTAAAAACTGACAAGTTAAGACCATGACCACTTGCTGTAAGGCAAGGGTTCAATCTTCACAGGGTGTCCTATGCCAGACTAAGCTAAACTTAGTAAATACCTATATCAAAGTTAATACTACTTAAAAATGTTTAACTATAAAAGGTAATGGCTGGCAGATTAGATTGATTGTTTTGTTTAACGGCACAGCGACCCTTGTTGGGTAATTTAGTGCCAAATTCAGTAGGGGGAGAGGGGATCCCATGTCCCTGTGACTAGAGACTTGCGGGGGGAGAATCCCCCCTCAAGTCTCTAGTTGTCACCAAGACAAATGTCACGAGGACCAGGATAAAGGGGGGGGGGATCCCAAAAGCTTCTCAGGACGCCTCCTGACCAGCTGGCCAAGATATCCTGTTCAACTTCTCCCAGGACGATACCTGAGCATGCCACAAGGACCCCCCGAAGGGTCGCAGTTCTCTGAACTTCGAGGCCATGGCGGTTTCGAAGAACAGATACTATACTTTGATCTTAGCCAAAAGGCTGCAAAGCGATCTTCTCTGGCAGATTAGAGTTAAGGGTATTGCAAGGTAGGTAAAGCTCATGAAATACTACAAAAAAAAAAAAAAGAAAAGAAAAAGGGGGGGGTTCTACAAAGCCATAACAGGTTGAGCTTTTCAGGTATGGAGGGTTCCCACTCCACAAAGAAACTAATGCTATGATTCATCCAAGAATATCAGAAGAGAAGATGGAACAACCAAGTTACATGTTCTAGACCAGTAATTCTCAACCTTTTTTTTTTGCCACAACCCCCTTAAGAACTCTCCTGTCAAACAGGGCTCTAACATGAACAGACAGAAATTCATTATTATTTTAGTCTAATATGCATGGACCCCCAAGTGGGCCACAAGGCCCCCATTAAGAATTACTTCTTTGGACCCACTTCAAGATGATAGTCCTAAAGGTTACTCTCAAATCTCAACATTTGAGAAGTTCAATGCACAACTACAATTACCAAGAAGGGTATTTTATACAATTGTTTTAAAATGAATATTAAAAAACTTTAAAAAAAAAAAAAATTGAATCATTAACCAGTTTTTAGTTTGTTTTTGTTTTTTAAAAATTATTTTAAAAGATCAGTTTTGATAAATGATTAAATACAAAAATACAAAAGAACTATTTACAGTTCTCAAAGAATTTCAATAAGCTTCTTTGGAGATACGTTTTAAGAATAAAATTAGGTTTTAGTTTCAGGAAATTCAAATTAAGATCTTGAACAATTTACTTGGTTTTAAAATTAAATTGGTCTCATTAAACATATATTTACCCTTCTATAAAAGGGTACAAACAATTTAATTTGCATCCTATTGTTGTTCCTAGCCAAAAGGTGTTATTTTCAGCACTGTTATTTACCTCATTAAAATACAGACAAGTGTGCAGAGTCACTTTACCTGTACATGTAAAAAAGCCTTCAAATGACATCAGTCACAATTAAGTTGTGTGACTAAGACTTGAATAAACAATGAAATAAGTAGTCGGTACCAAAACAAATCTGGCACTTCTCAAATTTGTATTTTGGTAAATGAGTGACATTAGTTTAGAGGCATGGGATACATTTCAAATATTAAGTCATTAATATATAAAAAACAAACAAAATGGAGTCTAAAAACAAAGCTTCAGGAGTGATGATGAAAGCAACAAATACCAAGATTTGACATGCATTGTTTATATAAATCAGTTCAGATGTAGGGTTTCCATCAGACACCAAGGTCACAAAAAGCAATAAATATGTCCAGTTATAGAACAATCATACTTATAGCCCCAAGAGTATCTGACCGTTCATTGTTATATCCTAAAATTACTTTTTTTTAACCTAGTAAAGCAGTAATAACAATTTTACAGTGCTTCCAAAAAGTTCAAGACCACCCCGCATTTTTTCAATAAAGTCATGAAATCAACATTTTTAAACATCATATAACCACTAAAGTATTGTATTTATTTTACAAATTACATAAGACATACATACGCACAATCCATAAATTGTATTTCTTAATATTTGGTATGTTGTTATTTCAGTATTTTACAAAGGAAATCTCATGTATACTTTATAGTCTATGGATTTAACAATAAAAATGTCTGAGGCAATCTAATGTATTTTATTGCAAAAATGATTTTAAAAAATTTTTCTTTTTTTATTGGTCTTAAACTTTTGGGGAGCACTATAGTTGCTGTGTGGTCAAAAATATCCTTATTGGAGTTGAGTAACTTTTGCCATGACTGATAAATTTTTATTTCTAAAAGTACAGAACAAAAATGCATAGTTACATTAAAATTTCAAAACGCTAATACTTTAGTATTATGTCATAGTGGTTAACAAGTTAGTCTCACAGACAATTACTACTGTAGAGAGTTTCTATTTCATTGAGTGCCCTACACTTGTGGCCTTGTGCCAGACTAAGATAAGCTTAGTACATACCTATGCATACATATTGATTCCACTTGATACAATTTATAAAGGCTTTATCAAAGATTTAGGTTACATTTAAATAATTAATATAACCACTGAAAGGAGTAAGAACTGGTAAAAAAGACAGATCACTCATGAACATTCAAAGATTATCTCAGGACCTCCCACCTCAAAGATTTCTAACCACATGGTTCATGAATGAGGACAGTAAAGAGTCTCCAACCCAAATAGCTATTTAAAGAGAAGAAAGAGGGAAAAAAGTTATTTTTAAGTGCTTGATAAGGGGATGCAAACCCTCATGATATTTCATGTGTTCAAGAAAAAAAAATTAAATCAAATTTTAAAATTAAAAAAAGATTTTGTGCTTTCTAGTGATCTTTTTTATAAACTTTAATTAAGGCAAAAATACTTACATTTCCTGGAAAATCATATTTGGCACGGACTTTCATTCTGGGAGCCTGAATAACAAAAGAAAAGAAAGAGTTAAATCAACACAGAAGAAACAAACAGTTGAAGTACAAAGAGCTCACAATTGAAAATACAAACTTTAATATTAAAAGACAACAGAAATAGGATATAAATATGCATACACTACATATTTTGGGGACAATGTCATGTTTTTAAGGTTTCAGCCAATATATTCTTTGGTCTTACTATATTGCATGAAGTTCTGAAATTAACTAGTTTCATTATGCTGTATTTTTGGGGACTCTTGTCTTCATCAGTGATACTATCTTGAATTTTTATTAGATGAAGCATTGTCAATCATGACTAGAATCTCTTTCATCTTAATTGCTTTTCATCGCAACTACTCAGACCGTCAATCTAGGCCATTAGCAAGCACAGATCAGACACAATGAATAAGCTATAGGTGAGACTAACTCGCATCACTTCTGCTTCAGAAAACCTGTCTATGTATGACAGCTGCTCTACCGATTGAGCTACCAGAGCAAGCTAACCCTTAAACTTACTCTTTATTTTCCCTCCAACACCTAATGTTCAATATAAATATCTCCCAAACTGGACCCTGACTTTTTCGCCAACTTTTTTCCTGAGGAAACCCCGGGTTGGGGTTAGTATGGTTGAGGTATTGCTGTGCAAATTAATGTAACTAAGTATAAACTGAAAGAAAAAAAACCCATATTAGATGTTATTCTTTTTACGTGTACTAATTTGTATCGCTTATAACACTGTTTCAGCTAATATATTCTTTAACCTTTCTTAAGCATCTGATGCAATTGGTGGCTCTTAAAAGAAATATTGGTTAGTACTTTATTTTATTATTTCAACTAGAGCACTAGCACATACTGGATGCATTATACACAAGACCAAAGAATACATTGGCAAAAATGCCATGTTAAAAATAATAAAAGATGAAGACAATAGACAGGAAATTATGAAAAATCTTAATCTCTGAATTCATAAAACAAATATACATAATCTTATATTAACAGAGATACAAATAGAATACTTACATTAGACGATCATAACAATTTCCTTTATCACTATTGCACCACAAATAACTAACCTAGAGAATTCCCTTTTTATCAGGAGACAAATAGAATTTTACGTGGGCTTTCAAAAGATTACCTAATTTCTTAAATATTTTCAGCAAAAATTTGGGAAACTGAAGGTATGGCTGAGACTCTTTGCTCCTATCGCTATCAAAAGAGTTTTTTTGCTTAAGTTTACTTATTCTCAAGTCACAGTACTCTCACTAATTCATGGGTTAGGTTTTTCTTTCTTTTAAACCAAGATTATCTATACTGAGATTGAAAACTCAAAATGCTGCAAATATAGCTGCCAACAATATTACCAAATACAACAGGCCAGTAAAAAGTACAAAGATAAGGATATTAGTTTGAACGAGTGGCAACAAAGACAGAAATATAGAAGATTAATATAATCTATAAGGCCAAGAGGTAATCATTTTGTTATGTCCAAAAATGTAGCAATCTTAACAATAGGATCTTTCATCTCCATTAAGCAGACAAATATGGTTATGAAATAATCATCTATTTATGCCCAAGTAGAACCAAATAAGGACCTCAGGAGACATGCAAACATCTATGTTGTCACAGCACGTATACTTTCAAGCGTATGCGCCTATCGTGGTATATCGAGGGTTAAGGTCAAACAACAAATTATACACCAGAGACGCGAAAAAAACCGGATTAAAACGATATCAAAATAAATATTTTGTACAAAATAATCAAACTGGGTAACAAAAAAGACAAACTAATTGTAGTTTTATCAAACAACAAAACAGGAAATATTCTGGGGATAGAAAATAGTCCAATTGACCACAGAGGGAAAACTCTGGGGAGAGAAAATAGTCCTATTTGAGGAAAATCAAATAGTAGGTTTTCAAAATGTTCAAATGGTTTAAAAATGTTGATTTTGGTCCACAGCCTTTTGAAAAGGCAAAAGAAAGAAGAGCCTATATCTCTTCGAAGATAAGATGATCATGTCTCCCAGTCGTCACCGATTAAAAACACAGTGTCAGTCCGGCTAAACTGCAAGCAGCAAGCTTTCGTGTCTCAGTCCTACTCCACCGCTCTGGCGATACTACCCTACTGTCTCTGTCTTCCTCCTCCACGCCGAATTCAAATCCCGGGGAAACAGGATCTTCCCAAAATCTTTCCTTTGTCTTTCGCACCAATTTTCTAACTCTCGGACAGACAAGATTCTACCATATCTTTCCTCTGTTTACATTTTTTCTTTTTTTCTCAGGGGACCTAACTCAGATGGATGATCCAAGAGTTATCTCCCTTCCACTCACTTACATATGCATACATCAATGAATGTTTACTGAGCCTAGAGAATCATTGGAGTACCTGTAATGATTTGTCAACCAATCTCAATTATTCATCAAGAGATTGCATGAGACAATCTCCAACATGGAGGCATGATCTTTTTCCTAAATGTAAATAAATCATAATTTGCTTATTGCCTTACTAATCTAAGGTGATCTAAGAGCACAACTTATGCTTATTTTGAAAAATATTCTTGTTTATGGCCAACAGGTTGCACTCAGGGCCTGATTAACCTATACCAGAGCCCCTAGGCTATTAGCAATATGGGGGAGGGGTGGGGGAGATGTCCCCTTGTGTATAATTTTAATTAAGTAATGCAATCTGTCAATCATGTGAATAAAGTGGATTGTTATGTGCTAATGTGTAATAAATTCATTCCATTTTTTAAAGAGATATTTGTTAGGACATTTTTATTAAGATATTATTATTATTCCATATCAGGCTCCAGCTATAGTGAGCGCTCAGACTTCACATCATGGAATGTTCTTATTTTGACAGTTTTATTGTTTAATTCATTTTCCCTGTAGTAGTAGTAGTGATAGATTTCTAAATTGCTATTTATTTTGGGGCCCCATCAATGTCTTGGGCCCTACCCCCGTAGCATATTTTGCGTATAAGCTAATCTGGCTATGGTCCTGTCAAAAATAAAATTAAGAAAAATATGAATATCCCAGAATTTTTCCAGGTCCGTTAGCTAAAGGCCCCTAGGCTTAAGCCTACTCAGCCTTATAGTATAATCCGGCCCTGGTTGCACTATAAATTCAATATTAACTTGATTCTCTAATCATGGCATAAGTGGAAAAATGTACTGGAAAGGTGTGATAATTTTCATTGTTTGCTAAAACAGTTTATAATGCAGTTCTGCTAAATTATTAGCCAACAAAAGAATATATAGTATTTCATAATTAATAATTATTAGACAAACCTGTGGCACGTTTGGTCACCCTTTGAGAGAAAATTAGTGCAATCTGATGTGACCAGAATGAACCCGGATTTTTATTTGTTTTATTTTTTTTTACTGCATTTGCAAATAAATAAGGGAGACTACTCTATAATTAGCATTGAATAATTATCTTCCTTGGCAAATCAGTTATAATATTGGTGAGTGTGAATCAAACTCCACACTATTATTATTCAGTTTCAAATCAGCAGACTTTTTTTTGCATTCTTTAAGTTCGTGCATTTTAGGGGTACCTTAATTCAACACCTCTGGTTATAATGCAATGTTTCGGCTACTTAGAGGTTACAGATAAATAGAATCAGACTTTTTGATAGATAGATAAAGTATTCTATAATTAGCATTTAATAGTAATCTCCCTTAAAAAATCTTTTTTTTTTTTAGGTGAATGCGTATGCAGACCCCATATAATTATCATTCAGTTGCAAATCATCAAAAATCTTTTGGCATCCTTTAATATAGCGCATTCTAGGGGTACCTTTATTCAATACCTCTGGCTACAATGCTATGTTTTGGCTATTTAGAGGTTACAGATAAACAGAATCAGACTTTTAGTATTATATAGATAAATGAAAAAAATACCAAAAATGCAAACTTACCAGCTCTTTTCTCCTGAATATTTAAAAATTGTATTATAATAAATGAAAAAAAGTTGGAGATATTCTTTGAATAACTTGTAATGAGAGCTTCTTTATTCATTAAAAGATGATAGCATTTAAAAAAGAAAAAAAAAGAAAAAAACGTTCCTCATTTTTTTTTTTTTTGCATCATTTCATTTACAATATGAATCCTGCTCATTTTTAAATTTTAGCCTTGTCTGGAACAATGAACACAGTAATATGGTACTCAGGACTGAACTCGAGACACTGACAATGGCCTGAGAGATCAACTTGCTCATAACTGCTCTATGGCAGGTGCCTATTTTGTATGTAAACATTCTGTATTAAGGCATTACATACTCCTCTTTTTGTAGATAGCCATAGAGGTGCAGTGATCCCACGGTTGATAACTTATCATTAACGATGATGCCACCTACAAGTATGTATATGTTCCTTTACCCCCGCTCCTCTCCGGCCTTTTCTGGTATATTCTTCTTGAAACAATTTTTAAATTTGTGATTTGGAAGTTACAAAGGAAGAGCACTAGAAACTAATGGAACAATAGTTCGACCTATAACATATCCATAAATAAAATCCTTCAACCAATCTTTTCTATTGGCCAGATTGTAGATATGGAATAAGTTGTTCACGTTAACTCTCACGAGTACATGATGAGGAAACAACAAAATAAAATGAAGTTGAAGAAGAGTAGTAGGCTATGTTGGTTTGAATGACAGTCATCAGAGATGGGGAGGCACACAAGGCATGCTCAAGTAAGTACAAAACAGACAGGAAATAATGATTGAAGTGAAGTAGAACATGTTAAAATAGGAAATTCAACTCAGTGTTTCAGAAAGTAGAGGGAAGAACATAATTGCATACCAATGGAAACAGAGCTTTTTATCCATTCAAATAATTTTTAGATAACTTTTAAAATCAAAAAGTGTCATGTGAAACATTAACAATTGTCCTAAAAATAAAATACAATATATTAACTGCACACAGACAGTATCTTAACTTCTCAACTCAATTCACTCCGTTATTAGGCAACAGTTTGTCATGGTCACGTTCCAAAAACGACCAGTCATTGGACAGTTTAAAGTCCTTTCATTAGAGTTTTGCCAACGTTGAGATGAAATTTTATAATGCATGAAGTTATTTCAGTTATACATAAAAAGATTGGCATCCGTTTTCTACTAAATGTTAATAAGAAAATGGTCCAGACTATTACAGGCATTCCCCCCTACAGCACGCTCTTTACCTGGAACATATCTTGCATAAAGTATCAGGCTTTTGTTTACTAGTGAGAACAAGCAAGTGCAATTTGAAAATAGACTGACCATGGTTTCCAGAGTCCAAGTTTAAACTTAGATATTTAATTAGTCAAAAACTTGTCATTTTGTGAAAAACCTGTTTGATTACACAGTTTCCAACCATTTTGAATATCTCAAGAATCGGTTTAGGTGCCTTGATGTAACTTCCAACCAATCAAAGTGGACCTTACTATGCCTGCATGAACAGACACTCTCCCACGGAGTTACTCATTCAGCAGTGAGACACCATTGAGTGAGCTTGTGTACTGTGTGACCGTCACATTCACAATGACTGAGCGAGTCATTATTAATGTCTTTTGGCAAAACCTCACATCACCCAAGTCTGTCAGCCCCTCTACAGTTCAGATTTTGGCTCCCTGCAACTGCTGGCTTTTCCCAGAGGAAACCCTGGACAAGATTAAGGAGAACACAAGGTAGCTAATGCTGATCCCGATAGAGGATGTTGCAGACTTACAGTACGTTGGAAAAAGTGTGCGAGTTTCCAAGAGGCATACTTTGAAGGGACTAATGCGCCATTGCCTTAGATGGGCTATTTTCTCATTAATATTAATTTACTCCGTGATTTGGGGCAATTGGGCCGCCACTTGTAATAAATGACTAATTCAGCAAAATATATACATGTATGATTGTACAAAAGACACATATGTTGTTTGTAGCTTAAACCAACAATATGCTGTGATATTGAGCATAATAGGTTTAAAAAATCTGAATAGCAGGAATTAAACTGATATTTGGTAAAAATGAAGGGACAGTATTCTCTTATG
>VCCN01005280.1:571380-584674 GCA_006491835.1 Architeuthis dux | reverse complement strand
TGTTTTTTTTTTAAATCCAAAGATTTGATGTGTAAAATGGAAGCAGAAAAAAAAGTCGGTCTCAATTTTTCAAGATTTTAATTGGGGCAACATCTATTTTTAAATAAAAATAAATCTTACAAAAATGGGAATAATAATATTTGAACCATTCATTTTTTATAATTATTACTTTTGCTCTTTATGTGAATCTTTTAACTCTTGAAGTCCTAAAGAGCATGAGGCCGCACGTAAACAAACATGGCCGAAAATCCTAAAACGCACAATGCTGGATGAGTCTTTCCTGCGATACTGCCAATTTTTACAACAATCTGCCCACAAGTAAAGACACTATAAAACATTTGAATAAACAAACCATTTTTAGCCATTTTCTGCTCAATCATTACAGGACTGGGCTTTGGATTTAGATAATTTTCAACAGGATGTTAAGAATTAAACAGGTGCCATTACAAATAGCTACCACTGAAATTAGCCCATTGCAGCTTGGTGAGTTTCATTACCACATTAAGATATGGAAAACTGAATTCAAACGCAAGAACTTTCCCCAGGTTTGATACTTTTACTTAATCCGTGATAGCCACGTGAGGAGCTGAGAATTGGATATCATATACAGAAGAAGCCACTTATTGTGATTATTTTGAGACAAGGTCTTTTAACAATAACTGGCTGATAACATTAAGCAAAGGATACATAAATTTACATTCATTATTATAAATTTATTGTTAAGTTTTATTAAATTCATTAAACAACTTTGAAAAAACTAGCATGAATTTTTAATTCATTTTAAATAAACTGATCTTGATAACAATAACTGTTTGATAACATTATCCTTACTCTGTACTTGAATTAATATCCCTGAAACAGTTCCATTCTAGAACAGATTCCACCTTAAATCAATTAATGATTGGTGTGCGAGTGTGTGTGTATGGGGGAGGTATGAAAATTGGAGCTAGGCTTAAATAAATGCACAAGCATTCAAAATATGTATGTATGAATGAACAAACAAACATTCGTTACTAAAAATAAAATGTGAAAATATTTTTATAAGTAGCAAAAACAAAGAATTCTGAGACCTATCAAGGAGTAACTACACCAATTTCAACTATTTGCTCTCTTCTCTACAGTTTATATTTAATACCTTTCCACTATATATTTACTTAGGATTAAAAAAAAAGAAGTCTATCTGAATTGTTCAAGATCTGTGTGAATATATAATTATTTTTTAATGTATGTACTTGAATGTACTTGAAATAGGTATTTTTTTGACACTAGTTAATTGAGTCATTAAGCCAGCTTCAGTTTAGTTGAGGGTGGGATTAAACTAATAAGAAAATTGGTAGTTAAATTTGGTATGACCGATATCAGAATAAAGATTTTTTTTTAAATCCCTATAATTCACAATGTTCTCATTACACTCTTTATTTTTGGCACATCAATGCCCATGTGGGTCAAGCAGTACTAACCATTTACTTTATAAGAAGGTTTATAACGTGAGATTCAGGAAAATTTGTTTTGCAGGATGCATTTTTAAAAAAAGTGTTTTAAATTAAATCAAAGACTAACTAGAAGGGTGTAATCTTTTCATCCCTACAATGTTTAAAACCTGACATCTTAACCAACATTTTCTCCTTAGGCACTAGAGGCCCGGAGTGTATTTCTTGGCCAGTAGACCAACCAGTGAAAAGCACAAGTTGATTGCTAGCCATGATAAAAGAAAAAAAAATCTGAGGTCAGAAGTTAGTGGAGATCAAAGATTACATAAGTGAATGCAAGGTACGTTCCTCACATAGTGGAAGCATAGTTACCATTCTGGATCAGACATTTTTTTTTAATGCTGCCACCATCTTCACTGCTACAGAAGAGATTCTGAGAGGCTTTTGTTTGAGCCACACAGCCACTTGGGAACCCTTTAGGGTTATTAAATTACAAACAGACAAATAGAAATTTAACTGTAGGAGAATGGTATGCAGTAGTTCCTCTTTTGTTTTAGGAACTTATCTTGACTATCTACCCTCCCCACCACTACCTTCATACACAGTAGACACATTTTAAGACTTAGTTATATAAAAAGCTTCAATTAAATGAAAAAATCTTTTGAAAAAATCTTTTAAAAAAATAGTAAGAAATGAAAATGACCAAACATGTCGAATAAGTTTTAAAAAGTATTACCAAGGTTTTTAGGATGAATTTAGTTTCTGAAAATCAGTTTTAAAGAATTGCTTCCGACTTGTTCTGGGTAAATGAAGAAAAAAAACTTGTTAAAACAGAACTAGCATTCCAAGGGAAATTATGAATCACTGCCACCATAAATACTATGTTGGGGGTGATCAATTAAAAAATTGGGCTCTGGTCACTAAAAAATGTCTGAATTTTCAAAAAACTAGCAGACACAAACTAGTGACCAAATTAGAATAAGCATACATTGAAAATTGAACCCCCCACTAAAACCCTATTTTGGAGGGGCATTTTAGAAAAACAAAAAAGGCATTTCCCCTACTCATTGAGGGGAGTGTGTGTACAGAATTTCAAGTTTCTACTATGAATGGTTAGGGTTGGGCAAAGTCCAGATAGATACATATAAATTTATGAATAACCTAAACCTTTGGTAGCAGTAATTAATAACAGATATTAGTTTCATTTGCCTTTGCTTGTTATTATAGTTAATTGAGGGGAGTGTGTGTACAGAATTTCAAGTTTCTACTATGAACAGTTAAGGCTGGGAGAAATCCGGCTACATAGATAGATAAAATCGAACCCTGCCTCTAAAAACCTATGCCTGCTTGTTTTTTTTTGGAAAATTCAGACATTTTTTAGTGATCACCCCCAACAGAGCATATATGGATGGCGGTGATTCATAATCTCCCTTGGAATGCTAGTTTTTAATACTTCTTTAACTGCTAAAATGCAGCCTTTTTTTTAAATGGAGTAACTAATAACTTTCTCTTTAGTTCATCAAATTTGAGAAAAAAAAAAAAATGTTACTGAAATTTTTAAGCAAATGATTACTGAACTAATTGATACCAAAAGTAATTAAATTGGATTCTGATGATGATATAAGCGGAAATCCTTTGAGCATTTAGGTCACTTCATAGATTATATTATTAAAGCAATTAGTAAATTTAAGTATAATTAGGAGAAGAAAAAAAATAGTAATATTCCATCTACATCAGTTGGAAACATGGATGTGTATATGAATGCATAACTGTCCATGTAAATATATAATGGTTGGTTCTATGATCTCAGGGTGTTATGCTGGGTCCTTCATGGCAATCTCTAGGGAAGGGAAATGTTACTTGGCAGGTCCCATCTCTTCTTGAGGTATCATAAGACAGTACTAGGTATCATGGTACCAATACCATGGAAGAATCCTTGAGATAGAGTTTTATATAAATGTGTGCGAGAGTAGTACCAGTGTTGCCAACTCAAAAAATATTTTTGCTCTAGTTTGACTGCCAAAAAGCTCTAAACCTTTTTAAATAGCCAAAAATCACCAAAAGATGCTAGAAATGGTCAAATATAGACAGAAAATGGCCAAAATGTTTTTAGGCGGAAATGTGCTAATTTAGCGCTTTTGGCACTACAAAAACAAGGAAGCGCTAAATCTAGTGCGATAAGCGCTAAATTGGCAACACTGAGTAGTACAAGTATTTTACAAACCAAGAAAAGTTGTGAGATTAACAAGTTTTATTTATATGAAAAGAGTGTTAAGAATCATTAAAAAGTTTGGAGGGGCCTTTTGGCTAAGATCAAAGTGTAGTATCTGTTCTTCGAAAAACCGCCATGGCCTCGAAGTTCAGAGAACCATGGCCCTTCGGGGGTCCTTGTGGCATGCTCAGGTATCGTCCTGGGAGAAGTTGTGCAGGATATCTTGGCTGTGGTTAGGATCAAAGTGACCAAACAAGAGTATCTGTGCTTTGAAAAGTTGCACAGTATATCTTGGCCAGCTGGTCGGGAGGCGATCACCATTAGCATGCTCGGGATTCGTCCTGAGAAGCTTTTGGGATCTTTACCCCCCTTTATCCCGGTCCTCGCTGCATTTGTCTCAGTGACAGGGATTTGGGATTCTCCCCCCCATAAATCTCTAGTCAAGGGGACATGGGATCCTCCCCCACTGAATTCGGCACTATATGACCCACTAAGGGTTGATGTGCCATTAAACAAAACAATCATTAAAAAGTTCCACTGATGACAGATCCAACAAACAAAATGTACCATGAAATAAGTTTCAAGCACTGATGATGATTGCCTTGAGACAACCTAGATTATTACTCAATATTTCCAGTTAAAAATATGTTGACAGAAACTAGTTTTTAAGCATTTTTAAAAAAATTAATTTATTTCAAGACTTTTGATGATCAAAGTATGATACACAGTTGCAAGATAATCAGAATCAGAATCTAAAAAGTGACCTTTTGGAAAAATCCTTTGCATAAAATATTTTTTATTTAATGTATATGCCAGACTATTAGATACGGTTTACACGAGTATTTGGAGGACTAAAAGCTTACTGCAACTCATCGAAGCACCATAACTGTCCATATCAAGCTTCAGTAGATGGCTTCCTAGTCATAATAACAGCGCATTGGGTGCAGTGTAATGTTTGCATAGTTTTTTTTTTCTCAATTAAATGTCCATCTTAAATACCAGCATATACAGCAGGGGTTCAACCTTTTTGGTGTCACCGCCCACTTTCACATGAAAAATGTTACCACCGCCCACCTGTATAGTAAATATTCAAAAGGATACCAACAAATGTTTAACTCTTTACAAAACAATACAAATGAACAGCTTTCGCGCTACAAGATTCTTTAATGAAAGTAATGTAAAGTAGTAACATCAAATGTTTGGCGCACACACACACACACACACACCGTTTTTAGATATCATCAATGCGATCCCTGTGTCTGGTGCGACGCATGCTAGTGCAGACACATTGGGTTTTAAATTAGTCATCTTTAACCACGTACCTACCTACGGAGCGTGTAGTAGAGACGTATGCACACCTACACAAACATTTACACATTTCTCTACACATCGACGTAATGTGCGATATCACAATGCTGCTTTGTAAATTAATAATAGAAAATGTTGCTGTTGACTCATTTTTTATTGTCAATTTGAATTACAGACTTTAGTACTAAAAATCCTATACTGCCCACCAACATTTCAAAACGCCCACCATTTTCTGCACAATTGCTCACTGCCCACCCAAGAGTTGAAATCGCCCACCGGTGGGCGATATCACCCAGGTTGAGAAGCCCTGATATATGGTAAGTATACTGAAACAATAGCTTCCTTACTAAATCACTAATGAGAAGCAATGTTCTGCCTGATCAATATTGAATGAGCAACGAATTTTAGATGGTAAAATGTTTTAAGCAAGAAAACTTCAAATCTGAACTTTTGCAGTTAAAAAAAAAAAAAAAAATAATAAAGTCTTCATCATAGACAATTGAAAGTAGAAGATGGAATAATGGTGATCACTTTACAAGATAGAAGAAAAATATGGCTATGTTGTCACAAATAAATTGTATACACAATTCTTGGAAGTTTCTGGAATTACTTCAAAATAGTAACCACAAAAGATAAATATTTATAGAATTAACACTGGTGCCCACTCCCACAAGATAGTGAAAACATGAATAAATGTATTGTCTATAACTTTAAGAAGAGTCATTAACATTCCAAATTTTGTTTGGGCAATTGAATCCTCTTAACATCCTTGATGTTATCAGCACAATGTTTCGGCCGATCCATTCTTCAGTCCTCAGCAGCTTATATAATCCGAGTAAAAGAGGCAAATCTTTTTCCTCCAGCCTCTTTTCTTGGAGTAAACATCTGAGGTTCGCTTCTTTTCTCAGATTATACAACTGACAAGGGCTGAAGAATGAATCAGTCGAAACATTGTGCTGACAACATCAAGGATGTGAAGAAGGGATTCAATTGTCTGAACAAAATTTGGAATGAATGTATTTTTGAATAAGAGTTTATCTACATAAATATACATTTTTTTCAATTTCATCATGATTTCCCCTGACAGCCTATAGAAATGTTTTTAAGTAATCATGAGCTTAAAACCAACATGTGTTTTAAAATTCTCTTCAAGAGCTTGTGGGAAAGCAAGCTGTGGTTAGTAAGAAACTAATTGCAAATCAATTTAGTTTTATCTTCCAAATTAAATAAATAATATTGGGTTGGCCAAAAAGTTTGTTTTTGTCATATGACATTAGAGTGTTCAGTTTTAATTAACTTCATTAAAAAAAGATTGCTTTTGATTGTATTCACAGCTGTCATATCAAGGTGATACATTTTTTTAAAAATTTGTCAAAATTGGCATATTTCTTTTTATTGATTCTAACATTGAAGATGGGAGAAGTTAAGCAACATTTTTGGCATGTGGTTTTTTTGTATTTCAAGAAAAGTAAAAATGCGACCCAAATGCAAAAAAAGATTTGCGCAGTTTATGGAAGAGGTACTATGATTATGAATGACTGAACGTGTCAAAAGTGATTTGTAAAGTTTTGTGCTGAAGATTTCTTACTGCATGGTGCTTCATGGTTTGATAGACCAATTAAGGCTGATAGCTATCAAATCCAGATATTATTTGAGAATAACATTATATGATGCAAGAGATAGCCAACATACTTAAAATACCCAAATCAAGTGTTAAAAATCTTTAGCACAAGAATGGTTATGTTAATCACTTAGATGTGTGTCTTCCACATAAGTTAAACAAAAAAAACAAAAAAAAACCTATTGGACCATAATTCTGTGTGATGGGAGATGAAAAGAGGATAATTTACAACATGGAATGCAAGAGATTGTGGGGCAAGTAAAATGAACTACTATTAACCGTACCAAAGGCCGATTTTTATCCAAAGAAGGTGATGCTTAAATTAAATTAAATCTATGAGCTCCTTCCGACAGGTCTCGAGACCAACTTTTTTCACTACTGTCCCGAAAAGAAATGTAAACGAGAAGATCAAAATGTTGTTTCTTTACTTTATTACCATCTATAGTTGTTAGTAGCATAATAAACACACCATTAAAATGTTGAGGAAATAAATAATTGTCAAACTCCAGTCCAAACCTGGACTTGACTTGACTTGGTTTTTCTACCGTAACAAAAGCAACAAAATGACAAGAACTATCTTAATTTTTTTTTTTTAAATTTAAAAAATCACTTCCGTTCCAGGGAAGATATTTGTTGAAGGCAGCGATCAACGAAAAGCGTCTGGAATTAGTTAAGAGAAAAGGCATAATAATCCATCAAGATAACACGAGACCGCATTATTTTTGGTGAACAGACAAAGATTGTTATAGCCGGACTGGAAAGTTTTCTCACATCTGCCAGATACATCAGATATTGCACCTTCAGATTACTATTTATTCTGGTCTTTACGGAATTCCTTTAATGAAAAAAATTTCAATTCTCTGGACGACTGCAAAAAGCATTCAACACTTTTCTCAGGAAAATAAAAATTCCTCGGAGGATGGAATTATGCAATTGCAAAACAATCTTAAATAAGTTTTTTTTTTATAAATTAATCTTATTATTGGATGAAGTATTGTAATACAGTATTTTTATTAAATTTGATGAAGGTAAAATACTAGTCAAATTTAACAAAAATACTTAAATATGTTGTTCAATAAAATTAATGTTGAAAATAAAAAAAAATGACTTTGAAAGGGTAATAAAAAGTTATTTTTGTCGCTACTTTTTGGTTTCTCATTATTAATACACTTTGTATAAAATCCACTCCTTATAATAGCAAATTTGTAATATACTAATTCTGTTTTGTATATTTTCTTCTTTTTCAGTTAACAAGATAAATGTGTTCCATCGGTCTGTCGATGCAACCAGTGTCACTAACAATCTGGACTTCTCTTAACTTCTCTTGTAACCGAAAAGATGAACCAGGAAGGTTTTGAACAAACCCTTGAAAATAAGTATGAGTGTCCGATCTGCCTTCTCACCTTGAAAGATCCTATGTAGACAGAATGCAGTCATTGATTTTGCAAATTTTGTATTGGATGTTGGCTCAAGACTTTTTTGTTAATTTCCTATAAAATTCTTTGTTTATTGCATTGAAAGTATCAACAGTACAGCAGAATTGTGTTATTATGGCACCCTCAGCAATTTAAGAGTGCCTTTATAACAAATTGGCCATTTTCTTATTTTTTACTTAATAAATCAAGCAAACTTTTTCAGTTACCAAATAGTAAACAGTTTTATTTGTAGGAAACACATTTTAAGAAAGGCATCAAATTAGAGAATAATCTCAGCTTTCACAAGACTGAAAAAAAAGGTCTAAAATGAGTTGCCTATACAGTGTACAGGCAAGTAAGAAAAGAAAAAGAAATTCCAATGAAAAAGGGAATGTGTAGGTTATCTCACATTATGACAAATAGTTTCACTCTTGGAATCAATAGGAAATTCCTTCTCTATCATGTAAACACCTACACCAGGCCCTAAGTAGATACCAGCGTTTTCTGACACCTTTGACATTAACTAGCCAGAAGGGGGCAGGGATTCAAATCTGATTCTCCATTGGAGATTTGAGCCTCTATACTTTTCAACATCTCCACAATAGCTTTTTAACCAGAGTGCTGACTCATCTCTCACAATAAAAGGTACATTAAGTGGTGTGATCTGTTTGGGAAGAAGGAAAGTTTCCACCTTTGTTTTCTTAGCCTCTTGGATGCTGAAGACACGTCAAGAGCTCAAAAATGTCAGATGAATGCCTGGATTTCAAGTACTTGGAAAATGAAAAGCCCAGTGAGTTTGAAAATATTTGCTTTTAATTGATTAACTATTATTTGTTGTAAAATTTTACTATTTCCATTCATAGATGAAAATTGACAATTTGTTTCAGCACACTTTGAACAAAATTTCAAGGGATTTTAGTAAAGATTTTGATAGCTCATTCTTTTTAGTCTTACATTTTGAAATGAGGTAATATTCAATTATTCGAGGGGTATCCCCCCACCCACTTATCTCCTCCAGTGTTTTGTTCGAATAATTTTCTGGCTTTTTTCAAGTTTTATCTTTGTTTACTTTTATTCCAGTCCACCCTAATATGTTAATGAATGAATGGCTTGGCTCCGCGAACAAAGATTTTGAGGATGGTTTTCCACAGCATTTGGACCATAGACGGCGGGGCCAATGCGCGGAGTAAACTTCCAGCCTGAGCAGTATAGTTTTAAGGTGAAGTGCGACTCGCCTAGGTCAACCCAACCCTTTAAACCGAGGGTTATATCCTATGGGCCACCGGAGTGGCACGGATAGGGGCAGAGCCCATATGTCGTAGGTTTGACAGGAGTGTCCCTCTCCTGACAGATGCCCGAACTAGGGGGGGGGGGTCTGTCACACCCTTGTGGCTGAACTGTGGTTAGGCAGAACGTGAACAACCCGTAGTTGGTAGAAGCCCGAGCTGGCTATAGAGTTCTACCAACCCTTTGAAGGAGAATCAGGACAGAGTGGCTGTCTGCAACTTTGGTCACATATTTCTATGATAGTGTGGCTGTCTGCAACTTAATTACAGACCCTGGACACTCCTACATTAAGCAGATGTGCGCTGACTATTGGGTTCTGCTGACCCCGTCAGAGCAGTGACCCGACAGTATTGCAGCCTGAGCAGATTAAATAGAATAAGCAAGCAAAATATACAGTAGTGGGACTTAGCCCAGATAAGCTTAACAAAACAAATCATATCTTATATCTTAACCCATTTCTACTTGAAGGAACATTATGTGTGATTCTGGGTAGGTAAATTGAAACAGTCACATGACTGCAACAGGATGGTCATTAGATGTCACTTAGTACACTTTAAGTTAAGTTAAAATCGAGGATAAAATATATTATATAAGAGACTCTGCAGATCAATTAAATTGTATGTGACACCGGTGTTACAGTGGGTTCTTACGGGTTTTAAGTTCTTTTATGAAATGGAAGAAAGTTCATACAGAAGCTGCTTACTGTCATCAGTTTGGGACAGGGTCTTTTAGAAAATAACCGGTTGATAACATTTCAACAAAGGACATACAGAGGAAACCGTTTATTATGATTACTTTTTGGGACCAACCGTTTGATAACCTTATCCTTGATTATAATAAACAGCTTCTTCTGTAACTAAAAACAACAACAAGGGCAGCTTGATTGTTAGATAGTCACATACCTATGGAATTCTCAACCATCAAGACAATATGAAGAGTGTGGTTCCAAAACGCGATAAGCGCCATTCAAAAATATATGTTTAATTAAATTAAAAATCGAATTCGGAATTTGAATTTAAATTTTTTTTATTACAACCTTTTTATTTATATGAAGTTTATAAAGGTTTTAATAAGATAACAAAATTCAAATCCAGAATTTGATCTTTAATTTAATCAAACATTTAAAAAAAAAAAAAAAAAAAAAAAAAAAAAAAAAAAAAAAAATGTTTGATTAAATTAAAAATAAAATTCTGGATTTGAATATTTTATCTTATTAAAGTAATTTTGACTGGTTCAAGCACAAATATTGGGATACTATGCTTGCTTTTATGTTTTAAAGATTCCTTGAGTCTTTTTGATAAATTTAAAAGATGCTTCGATTGAAATGATTTTCTAGCATGCATTATATTTTGCCTCTAAGCAATGAATAACTGGATGTATTTAAAATGGATAATTCATATATTTCAAATTTTTTATGGCATTAGTTGGCCCACTGTCCACTCATTAACCCATAAGAACCCAGTGACACCGGTGTCACATACAATTTAATTGACCTTGATTTTAACTCATGAAATGTACTAAATGACATCTACTGAGCATCCTGGTGCAGTCATGTGACTGTGTCAATTTGCCTACCCAGAATCCCACATAATGTTTCTTCAAGTAGAAATGGGTCAGAGTTCTTATGGATTAATGTGTGATCCGGCTCACAGAGGCAAAAAAGGTTGCCAACCGCTGTTTTAAATCTTTATATAGTAGACAACCGTTACCACGGCACCCCCGGGGAGTAACATTATAACAAATTTGCCATTATAACGGGTGGATTAAAAAATACAAAATGTAAATTTTTCAAAATACGACAAATTATTTACTTTTTAATTTGCTTGGGAAAAGATATAATCTCCAACAACAGTCTTCCGACAATATAAAAACAAACGAGAGTTTACAGTAGATAAATAATTCAGGGTACTTCAAGTACGGGGATATTTTTTTAAATAATCAAGGCAACAAGAAAATTTGAGGAGTTTTTAGACAACGCCCAGAGAAAATTTATGAAAGATTTTAAAGGAAAAAAAAAATGCATTTATCATTTACAAATTGAACCAGATTGCCCCAACAGGCAAATTATTGAAAGTTCCAATTGCTTCAATTCAAAAACTTTTGGTTTATTTGAAAATTCCAATGCTTTATTTCCCCCCACATCAGTTAAGAAAAAAAAATAATCTAAGTTTGATGTAATTAATCAACATTACTATTTATTTCAATTAAAAACTGATTAAAAATGTTGAGAAACATTTATTTCGCAATCTATGAACAAAGATTGAAACGTGCCATAAAAATTGTATAACCATCTTGAAATAAGACATGACCTGATAAACAAAAATATGCAAAGATAAATGAATTGAAATGTTTGCCAGATAAGTAATTTACTTGACTGACACTCAAGTAGACATCAAAGTCCTTTTGAGGGAGATTAAAAAAAAAAAACAACAAAGGTTTTGAATGAAAAATTGGTCAAGGACAAAGCGGATAAAGGGAGATACAAATATTCAAGTTTTAAAACTAAGTTTCTTTGTTGTTTGTAGAGAAAATGAATACTGCAAGTTTTAAAATGAAATAGGTTTAGCAGTTTAGCTTTAACAATAATTTGGGTTATAGATTTGAAATAATGTTTGAAAGTTATCCATATGAAGATTACATATAGATTCATGTATACATGTAAATTTTACTAGAAAAATTATATGTTAATTTGGTATCAAATTTTTTTTGAAACCTATGGAATAGTCAGAAAATACTGAGCAAATGCAGCTTATTCAATATTAAAAGTTACTATTTGCTTTAAAGGTTAGATTAAAGTAGGGTTTAAATGATTCTATATAAGCAGTCACAGTATATAATAGACTGATAATTTGGTATTTCTTAAAGATACTAAGCCTCTTTAAAACAAAAATTTATAATTCAGAGTAACTACCTGAAACCTACCCTCCCTTTGAAAAAGGAAAGTTATGAGAAATACACACATCCTAAACAAGTAAATCATTGTTATATAAAGATTTCTATCAGGTGAAAATTTAGTCTAACCTTACCAAGAATAGTAACAGATATTTAACTGAAAATTTAAACTTAGTAATCAGTTGGGAGATAATGGTACATATGGCCATGGATTTCACAAGAACTGAATTTCAATAACATTCAAGTTACTACACGACTTATTGGCACAACAAAGTACAGGAACGCCTCGATTAATGTTGTTTCATTTTAACGCCGTTGAGAAAAAAAAGATACAAATATATGATACAATAAACTATGAAAATGAAAATTATTTTCAATTTCAGTGTTCAGAATTCTAAAACTTCAAAAATTCTTTTTTTTTTTTAAAACCATAAAATTTTTAAATCAATGTTTTTATGAACGTAGTTCCATCTTGTGTATGTCTTCTGATGCACATGTTACAGCTGTTTAGGCCATTTTCAATATCTACGATAATATAAAATATTGTAGGTGGAAATGCGATTTAAGTGATTTTTCTGACTAGAAATAAGTTAGTCGCAAAATTCCTAAACTACAATAAAATTAAATAATCCCTATTTATATAATTGTGTTTAGGGTAAAAATTGGTTTCACTTAATGTTGTTTCTGTTAAAGTCGTGGTTTTCAGGAACCTAACTACAACAATAATCAGGGAGTTCCTGTATAAAGATTTCACATACACGTAACTATAATGCAATGAGTCATCTACAATTGGGTTAGACAGTTATGTACAGGTATACCTTGATTAGTGCTGTTAATTCGTTCCAAAATTTTCCTGATTATTCAAAACCACACTGTTCAAGGTCTTATAATTTAATGTGAGATTTTCTTCAGCGTATATTATTTTGTACAGCAGTATCTTAACCATACATCAAAACCCGCAGTAATCAAAAGCGCACTATTCAAGGTATTGCTGCATTTCATACTGCAGCAGCACAATTTCCCTTTGGCCTTGTGAGGAACTAAAGAGATTGACAAGTCTTCTACAGTTTCATTATACCCAACTAAATTACAAACAAAAGCTATAAGGAATTTTTTTGTAAAAAAAAAA
>VCCN01005280.1:558427-571370 GCA_006491835.1 Architeuthis dux | reverse complement strand
AAAGGAAAAAGAAATGGCCATCTCCTTCAATTTAAATCTGATAAAAAATATTTTCAACATCATAACAGAAGGAAGTAAAAATAAGATAAAAAGATGTAACATATTGTTAGACCAGTTAAACAGCTTCTATTTTGATAGGAAAGTTGAGACATATCCAATTCTGCTATAAATACATGCATATGTAGACAGACACCCACCACCCAACTATTGTATAAAACATGTAAGGTAAGATCCATATTTCTACAAGCCGAAATCAGAGATAAAAAGTAATTTTGGGAAAACTTTGTCATTCATAAATAGAATAGGTACAAGAGCACAGTAACTTTACTGAAGTTTTATACTCGCACAAATAATCAGCTTCCAATTTACGTATTCACAGTACATAAAAGAATTAGGCTACTTTTAGAGACTTTTTTCAAACTATAATACGCTTAAGAGTTCTAGATTTCAGATATCTCATGAGACAAAATATAAAACCGGTATGCTATTAAAAGGAAAAGAATCTGCTAACGGTCCATGTTTATACATCACCTTGGAATTGCCTCCCCTGTTAAGGGCACAAACTTCGTCCTAATGCAATCAGATGTGACAATTCAAATACAGAGGAAGCCATTTATTGTAATCACCTTTGGATAGGGTCTTTTAAATAACAATAACTGGCTAATAACATTACGCAAAGGATATAAAATTTTAAACAATTTACATCCATTGTTATGTTATTAAATTCATTGTTATAAACAACTTTATATTATAAAAAAATTAATTTATTCAATCAATAAACTATGAAAATGAAAATAATTTCCATAGTTTATTGATTGAATAAATATATTAATTTTTTTATAATGTAAAGTAAAAATTCTAAAACTTCAAATTTTTTTTAAAAAAAACCTTAAAATTTTAAAATTAATGTTTTTATGAACGTAGTTCCATCTTGTGTATGTCTTCTGATGCACATGTTACGGCTGTTTAGGCCATTTTCAACATCTTATATTTATTGATTTTTTTGATAAATTTTTCATTTATTTTAAATGAAGCACATGGGACAGACTGATTTTGATAACAATAACCATTTGAAAAATTATTTGTGATTATAATAAACGGCTTCCTCTGTATTAACGACCCCCCCTACCCCACAGACTTTGTACCTATATACATTCTGTACATATACCATTATTTATATATCTAAACCCAGATCAAATTATTCTCATTATCAAACATGACTACTTAATTTTTAGCTCCACTAAAAAAAGTACACTTGAAAAGAAGAACCAGTTGTGGCACTATGACAACTGATCTATGAAGATTAAAGATTAAGTGTTCATTTTATCACTTTATTGTTTGTGAACTAGCTTCTATAATAAACCACAGTAGGCATTTTTTTTTCTTTCTTGAATTGATCGAATGATAATCAGTAAAACTCAGATCTAAAAAAAACATTGGTTATGATTAATGTGGAGAGGGGAAGAGTTAAAAAAAAATATATAAAAAAATATGACATTATGATTGATGAATACGACCACAACTTCTTCAGGAAATACTAGTAACAAATTTGATTTAGCAAGGCACATTTATTATATACACACACACACACACACAGGGCGTGTGTAACAATTATGATTGGAACTAATAGGTTAGTGTTCTTTATTTAAATACAAATTTCATAATTTTTTTAGATAAAAGAAAAAAAAGCTTATCTACTTTTTCATGTAAAATCTCTTCAGTCTTCTAAAGCAGATCAAGTGTTAACCCTTATTAAAATCTTATACATAACTCATTGCAATGCAAAGTGATCAGTATGGAATTCTCCCATATCTTTATTGAGAGGCATAACATGGATTTTGTAGTCTTGCCAATAATTTGTTGAATTTGGAATAGTGACACTTTTACTTAATTTTGAGGGCAATCTGAATAAGGGTGAATTTGCAGATGTTTAGACCTTAAAATGTTATCCTTTTTTAAGGCTGATTGCCTTGTTGGTTTGATCACTCAATCTGTTGAAAACCATTTACATTCACAGATAAGTTATCAAGACAGCAAACAGCAGATCCTTGTTAAGAATTAGGTTTGTAGTCTATATCTCTTATCTTTTCTGGCTATAGTTATTTTAAATAGATTTATTTTAACAAAAACTGAATACGAGTTCAAATCCTGTGTACCATGATGCAGCCGTGTGTGCACCGCCAAGATACCGTTGTGGAAACTTTGGCATTTGATGAGATTTCGGTCATTGGTTCTTCGGGTCACCGCTGAAAATGGGATGATGGGTGATCTCGAAAAATAACGAGGCAATGTGAAGAATAGATGTTTTTAGCAATTCGATATAGTCGCAGTTTTTGGAAACTGCCCGATAAAATGAGAAGAACAAAGCGAACTACTTAGTTACCAAATTTAGCAGGTGTAACAAAGTTAAATTTATTACCATGCATTAATAAAATAAATTCAAAATTTTTGCAATTATTTATATTCAGAAAATGTAACTTTAGATGCATATTTAATGATATCATGAGGCTTTTAATATCAATTCATCCCAAACCCACCCAAAGTCATCTTTGCTATTTGGGGGATTGATCCATTGTTTATTTCTTAATTATGTATAAAAACTCCATATTATATGATTTTGGGTGCAATCTGCTTCGAAATGATAGCCATTAAGAATATTGAGACCATTCTGAACTCAATTAACGATATCAAGCCACATTCTTAGAGGCCTGTGGGGAGTGGAGGAGTAATTCTTTGAAAAGAAATCAAGTGTTGGGTACCAAAAACAACTCATTGCTCCTTCTAGCCCCCCCCCCCATTTTACTTTCACACAGGAAAGGATACTCAAAAAGGTGGGGGGGGGGTAGGGGTGTTCTAGAATGAAGTCATATTGAAAAACTCAAGATGCTCCTTTGACCTTTAGTGAATAAAAGCATTTTAAATTTCTTATAAGCTTTCTAGTACAAAAATGAAAACTACAAACTTAAGTATTAGTTTAAATGGTATTTCAAGTGAGGCAGTTCTCTATGCATATGAGTATAGGACATTTAATTCTGGCTTATTTTATTTAATGGGTAAAAAAAACCTTAATTGATTATTTAGATATTAGTTTATTAACTGAAAAAAAATTCACAGATACATTTGAATTTCTACGAGATGATTTTCTTTTAGTAAAAATATCTGTGTTTTTCTATAGAGTTCGAACGGTTTCTTCACATTCTCTTTAAGATTTAATAGTTCACTACTCCAAAGCTATTAATAGTGCAAATAAATATTTACAGCTTATCAATTTCATATGAAGTTTTATTAAAAAAAAAAAAAAAGGGACAAAAACTCTAAGTGGAAGAGTCCATTGTTTCAAATACTGGGTAGGTGATATCAGCAAAATTGTTACCTTTAAGAGGAAGAGTCCATTGTTACCGACAGAGAAACAAACAGAAAAAGTCACTGTTATATAGATAAATATATAATTCTTTGAACTAAAATAAAACCAAATTAGAAAAGAATTTATACATAAATTTTATAACTAAAATTTTATAATTTTCAAAAAGCTAAATATGATCGTAACTGGGACAGTAAGAATAAAAACATTCTTGGGTCCCAGGTTGGATGTTGAAAAAAAACCTTTACTGCCTCCATGACTCACTCCTAACATGACCTAAAATTTTTCACTCTCTTTAAAAGAATTAATTGCAATGTGACTAATGAAACTGGGGAAAATATAAGCATTTATGTCTTGGGAACCAATGTGCTAATGCAGTTATGACATCAGAATCTTTCTGGCTCCAATCACAACATTCATTATTCACTCACTCACAAATACTTCCATCTCAAAAGTGTGTGTTCTTGTGAGAGCTATTACAAAAGTTAAGCAAAAGGTTCAGCCAAGAATGAGAAAGTTTGAGCACTTATTTTACTATAGCATAGTTATAGTGAATAAGATTGGTGAATTAAGCACATCAACTTGGCAGTCATATTCTTTACCCAATCATCTGTATAGATTTGTTTCTACAATTGTTGTATAGTGCCTTCATCCTCGGGAGGAAAATCGTAAACTTGGACAATCAAAGAGGGTGACTCAAAAAACTTGCTTGTAAAAATATGAGACATTTTTATTTCATAGCTTACATTTCGTCAGCCGGAGAATGAAGAGTGGGAGAGAGATAAGGGTGCCGAGAAACCGTTCCCAACAGGGACACCGGTCTCGTGCCTTCCAGCCTGGCTTAGGCAATCTGCCTCTCTGTTCTGAGTTCCGAGTTCCGTCTCTTCCGAGCTCCCTCGTCTCAGCTCTGAGCTTTATGGATTTTCGAACGCCCACACATATGCTAAGGTGACCGGGTCACTTCCATTTCCGCACAGGTGTTTGACCCTGAAATGACCCTCTCATGGTAGTATATCATAACACAATAAAATATAACCACTTTTTAAAATGCGTTTTTTAAGTCAAATTAAAAAAAAAATTTTCTGTTGACTAAAATTAATAAAATGCAAGACTTGATTCAACGTTTAAATCATTACAAAATTGCTTCAGAATTGTTCAATGACATTAAATTTGTCTTAATAAAGACAATGAAATGGTGAGAGTCTATAGGAATTTGTTTTGTAGTTTACTATAGATTCGGATTGTGAGTGGATGGGAGAGAGAAAAGAAAAAAAACAGGTATATCCAACACACAAAAAGTTGTTTGCACTAAAATTCTCAGAGAATATTTAGTGACAAACATGTCAATATCTATAGCTATCTTTCAAGTGTATCTTTTATTACCTGAAACAGCAATTTGTTTCAAGATTTTGAAGTTTGTATTAGGTTGGCCAAAATGTTCATTAGATTTACCAAGTAAAAATTTTAAAATTCATATTCAGTTTTGTTCCACTAGCTTCTGCCATCTTTCAGGCAATTTCATAATTTCATCCATACAACTTTTTATCTTTCTTGGCAAAAAACTGCTCTGGGTGACTTTTGCAATCTTCCAGAGAATCTTTCAACTGTACAATTTGTACTGAAATAAGTGATAGTACAGGTGGTGTAATATCTGATATATATGGTGGCAAAACTTCCAAGCAAAGCAGTAACAATTTTTTCCTGGTAACCAAAAATTACAAGCAGTCTAGCATTATCCTGATGGAATATAATGCTTTTTTTTTCTAAACTAATTCTGGATCCCTTTTGTCAATTGCTGTTTTTGTTACATTTAAGTAGCAAATCACACATGGAAATATGGCCCAGTACAGGATTTTTAATTTGTTGTTTTTGCTTAACTTATGTGGAAGACATACATCAAAGCAACTAACATAACCAAGCTGATGAAAATGATTTTCAACACTTGATTTGGATATTTTTTGCCTCATATAATGTTGATTATTCTCAAATAATATCTGGATTTGATAGCTATCAGCCTTAATTGGTCTATCAAACCATGAAGCACCATGCAGTAAGAAATCTTAAACAGAAAACTTTACAAACCACTTTTGACACGTTCGATCATTCATAGTACCTCTTCCATAGACTGCACAAATCATTTTTTTGCATTTGGGGCGCATTTTTACCTTTCTTACCTGTATAAGGTTGATTATTTTCAAGTAAAAAAATCTTCAGTGCAAAATTTTGCAAAGCACTTTTAATACAATCATTCACTGTAACTTCTCCATAAATTGCACAAATATTTGAAATGCATTTTTACCTTTCTTAAAATAAAAAAAAACAATTTGCAGAAAATATTGCTTATTTTCTTCCATCTTCAATATTAATCAATAAACAAAAAATACGCCAATTTCCACATTTTTTGTAAAAAAATGCACTCGTATGACAGTTGTCTAGTGATGTACCAGAATATCAATCCGGTCGGATATCTGGCGCCAGATATCTGACCGGATTGATATTCTGGTACATCACTACAGTTGTCACAATACAATCAAAAGTGATCTTTTTTAATGAATTTAGTTAAAACAAGTGTTCCACATTCCATCCAAAGACAAAAACAGTATAAAATGTTGGGGTAACCCAATATAATATTTCCTCTATCTTCAATGATCTCTCCTACAATATTCATGTAAAATGGGACTTGTTTTCTCTGTAGATAGAAAGCTTGAATATAGTTTAATTTCACATAACCCCTACTTTACAACATAACCTATTTCTTGCAGAAGGGTGGTGTTGTATACTGGGATGAAAGTCATGAACTTGGCGAGAAAGGAAGACTCGAAAGTTGTTTGTAAAAAAAACAAACTTTTTTATTTCATACGATACATTTCGTCGGAGAGTGAAGAGTGGGAGAGAGATAAGGGGTGCCCGAGACCATTCCCAACAGGTAGTATATCATAACAGTGAGAGCAATCCCTATCACCATTTAACAGTTTCAATTCCTTATATATTTTTTAAAAAGATATTTTAAAAGCCAATAAACACTGAACTGACAGGTCTGGTTAGTCACTCAATAGAAAACGTCACATGACCAACGTCTTTTGGCAGCATGCCATGTTGGGATGGTGATCAATTAAAAAAATTGGAAAATGGGATGATCAATGAATAAGCTATTTCTCTTGGGCAGTGATTACTAAACAAGCATGAATGCTTCCGGAAACATAATCAAAAAATATTGTTTATTATAAAAGGTAATTTGCAATATTTTATTAATGAGTAATACACAGAAATAAAATAGAATATTAATGAAAAAGGAACTAAAATAAATTATGAATCACCGCCAACCATATATGCTGTGTGAGGGAGTGATCAATGAATAAGTTACTTCTCTCACCTTTTCTTGGGCTGTGATCACTACAAAAGGTCTGAATTTTCAAAAAACAAGCAGGCACAAACTAGTGACCAATTTAACAAACTTATATTGCAAATTGAACACCCTATTTAGGGGGTGAATTTAAACCCCCCCCCCAAAAAAAAACCCCAACTTTTCATCCCTCTAGCTCCAATGGTGCAGCCTGTATCCGTGATACATACGTAGCCAGCTAGCCAACCAGAATCACTTAAAAACTGAAGGAACCTATGTTGACAGTTTTGGTTGACGGTTTCTAATATCTTTGGTTGCACAAGAAGGGTATCATGGTGGCCGATTATGAGAATTGAATTAACACTGCAACCCATTCCTACCTAGCAGAAGTGGTTGTATGTCTAAGTTAGACCTTTTTAGAGAGGGGGGGGGGTCAAATAAAATTGGAATCACTGTTACTTCATAGATACAAGTGAAGAAAACTGTCAAAATATTAGTCGTGTATAATGTGAATCCCTCCCCCAACAACTAATTTTAGCATTTAATTTACACAAACATGTTTACATATGATAGTTGAGTATATCCTTTGTTTTGAATTTTCAAGTTTTCATTTTGTGCATCCTGTTCACGAAAGCTGACCTATAATAAAGTCAACAACTCAATTCAGTAATTCTGGATGTGTTTCTGTTTTTATCCATGTAAAAAAATAACATCCTGATGTAAAGTTGCTTTATATAAATGAATGCGTTTATTTTTTTTTTAAATATCAAAATTGTGTGATTTATACAGATCACAAGAAAATATCTTAATGTTTAGCACTTGCAGGTTGCCAAATATCATTCCCAAAAGCACAGTTTCTTTATTTCTTCATAAATCCATTTAATGCTTACAAATATAAATTACACAAAACCTGAGATTGGATCATTTCATTCTAATACAATCACTTGAATTTTTCCAAGTTTTATATAGATCTAATTTTTGGGATGACAACTTGTTATTAGTATAATAGTTGGTATTTATAGCATATATATATATATATAAGCTTAGTCTAGCAAAAACCAGAGAAGTAGGGCACCTGGGAGATATTAGCTATCATTGCACCACAGTGAAATGCCACAAACCATATTATTTAACAGTTGGTCAATATATTTTAGACAATGAATAATATTTTTAACTTTTGGTCAACTTAAACACTTAGAAATTAGAAGCCTAAATAACCAAGCTAAAACAGCCGATATTTTAGGGAATGGGGCAAAATCCAAGATGTATTTTATAAAGATTGACCAGTCTGAAGGCAGAGGAAGAAGGTCTTTTAAAAACGAGTGTGTACAGAAAACAGGGGGAAAAAGCAAACAAAGTCCAAATAATATGGGTCAGTAAAAACCATAAAAATTTTATTTTTGTAGCCCAATGTAAAACTTTGTTTAAAATCTATCCCTTGATTTTTAAAAAAAAAAAAAAGAAAAAAAAGTTTTTTAAATTAAAAACAATTGGGAAATTCTTTTATTATAAGCAAAAACAAGTAGAAGAATTTTGAAATTTGTTAAAACTTTGTAACCAGCGTTTTTCAGAGCAATTTTCATGACTTGGTGTAATACAAAAGTTACTCAGACACTGGCGTACACGTAAATCTTCAATCATATTAATTGGATTATTTGCCAAAGAAAATTTGTATTTAACCTGAACAGCTCATCACTTCCAAGTTGATATTTCCCTATCATGAACAGTGAACTTCAAATCTATAAATACATAATTTATACAAAGTGGTTCCGGGATTTTTTTCAAGAATGTCTTCAATAGAATATGAAGAAGGATATCCTGTTACTAGGAAACTATTACATACGACACTATGTTTACTAATGGAATATGTACACATACAAATCCTGGACAGATACTTAACAGACATGTATGTGGGGTGTATGTACACTTACAAGTGGGTGAACTAATATAAATGCTATACCTAGGTTTGAAGTGCCTTACAAACCAAAGTATCAAATAACAGTGAAACTATGGATGACGCTTAACAATTCTCTGAACACAAGATAAAAAAATCGTTGTCTGAATTTCAGAGATGAGGAATTATTATTATACACGGATTTACTGACTTCCTATGGGACACATGGCCTAGTGGATAAAAGCATTCATCATCAGCCATTAAGTCCACTGCTGTACTTTCCCATCTCCTTCCATGACGACCTAGATTGTTCTAACCTCTGTCACGGCTTACCAGCAAATTTTTCAATCTCGCCCCTCCATCTTGTGTCTGGTCTTTTTCTGCTGCGTTTACTGTCCCATGGGCATTAATCGGTTAGCCCCACCCCCCCATCTATTTTCATTTCTTCTTGCTAAGTGACCAGCCCATCTCCACTTTTGCTGCTTAATTATTTAATAAAAGAATTTAATAATATCCTTCACTCCAGTCCTCCCTCTTATCCATGTTTTTCTATCTCTTAGAGTTATCCCTAGCATTGCTCTTTCCATGGCTCTCTGTGCTATTCTAAGTTGGTTTTCAGCTAGTTTTGTTAATTTCCATGTTTCGAGCATTAGTTAAGCCTATCTAGTAATCTTCCTGGTGGTAGTGCCAAAAAAAGTCAGTCTGGTTCAAGAGAAGAGGTAGTAAAAACAAATTAATTAGGAAGAATTAGCCGATACAAGATATCCTCTGGCATGGACAGTGGAATAAGAACAGGGTTGGGTTAGAAATTCCCAAGAGGTTACCAACTACAACAGACACCTGAAGAAGGCTGGAGGGTACAACAGCTAAAACCTTGTGACTATAACAACCAAGACAAGGACACTAGTCCAAGTAAATCAGTGTGTAAAAAGAAACTGTCGGTTTTTGGTTTTTAATGGCTAATATATATCCAAATGCTCTGGATCTGGTAAAATTAACAGTTTTGGTCAACCACTACAGCCTGAACCCAGCACAGTTAAAACAGATTTTTTTTTTTATCTCAGTAATAATAATTATTATTAAAAAGAATGGTAATGACTGGTACAAAACAGTCAAGCTGACAATAGTTAATATCCTTTTTAAGTATATGGCAAAAAAAAGATTCAATCATAGCACAACTGAATTAAAAATATTAGAAACTAAAACAATTCTTGAATGCCTTGCCATAGAGTAATTGTTAACAAGATAGTCTGGCATGCAATTACTTCTGTAGTGAGTTCAATCCTTACTTGGTGCCCCACTCATGTGGCTTTGTGTCAAAGCTAAACTTAAATAACCAAATTGCTTTTTTATTGATACTTCAAAAAATGGAAGATTTAGCATTCCAGTCATCTTTTTAGCATTTTCTTTATCTTACCAATAAAAAATCCTTATATTTTTCTTCTTTTCATTGACAAAGCACTCAAATTGAAAATCAGATCCCCACTCCCATAACAGGCAAAATAACAATAGTATTAAATCAGTTTTATTCCTCAATGCAATCTTCCTTCATTTTCAATCAATATGGCTTTTGTCGTAAATGCAAAGGAAGAAAAAAACCGAAATAAATATGCCTATCTGGTAATCTTGTAAAATTCCTATATCTGTGTCAGATGGCATATTAAACAATGAAAAAGCAAAAGCAATACATCTGATGCTTCAAACTATCAATAAATTTCTACTTTTGAAAATTCTACATCGTAACATTTCTTTTTCTTTTTTTAATTTTTTTATTACAGAACTGAGGATGAATAGAAAGGAAATGAGCAAAGATACTTAATAAAGTTGTATCTAAATATTGGCCATTGATCTACAGAATGTTATTGGCTCTGTAAAAAGGTTAAGTGGAAGAGACATCAGCAACAAAGAGCTGTCTTGTCTCCACAGGTGGACCTTTCAGACATTACTGTCAGCCAAGTGAGCTAAATTAAGCATAGAAGTTGGTGATTAAGCCAGAAGAAGTGGAGAGAGGCTAGAAATATGTGAGTGAGTGAGAGAAGGGGGGGGGGATAAATAAGAGTTAACTGGATACATTTATTAAGTAATTCTTCTGCACATAGATTAATTTTGGTTAACAAGTCAAGTGTTCCACACCACTTTTTATTAAATTTGACTAATTTTTACCATCATCCTAATTTTAGTTGTTTTTATATAACTTATTAATTCAGGCCACTGTTTCTATGGCAACAAATAACAGTACAGTCAGAAATAAAGAGTAAGCCTTCGGTGAGAATCGCACTCACATCCTCATTGCCAGAAGGAGACTAGTTTACACCTAGATGCTTTTACCAATCGGCCACAAAGACTTCATGGATTAGCAGAAGCTGATTTACACTTATAAACTCACTCCCTACAACAGACTCTCTGCACCATATTTATGTTGATTTATATACGAGACCTAATAATCTTTTCTTTTTTTAAATTTTATAAATCAATCTTTATTATTATTGGATGAAGTATTGTAACACCACTTTTTATTAAATTTGGTAAAAGCAGCTAGATGTAAACTAGTCTCCCTCTGGCAATGAGGGTGTGAGTTCGATTCTCTCTGAAGGCTTACTCTTTATTTCTGATTGCACTGCTATTCGTTGATATAGAAACAGTGGCCTGAATTAATAAGTTGTATAAAAACATAAAATTAGGATGACGGTAAAAACTAGTCAAATTTAATAAAAAATACTTCATTTGTAAACTACATATACATACAGAGAGAGACACAATTGAGGTACATTCAATAATAAGTTAATACCAAGACTAAAAGATTTACATAGATATTTGGAACATTACTAAGTGATCCCATAAGAACCCAGCCCCATTTCTACTTGAAAGAACAGTATGTGGGATTCTGGGTAGGCAAATTGACAGTCCTCGTGACTGCACCAGGATGTTCATTTGATGTCACTTAGTACACTTCAGGAGTTAAAATCGAGGATAAAATATAATATTATATAAGAGATCAATTAAATTGTATGTGACACCGGTGTCCCAGTGGGGTTTTAAGGTGGGCAAATCAATGTGCATAAGGTATTAATAACCGACCAAAGTGGATGTTTTGTGCTCCCATAAGTTGATGCTAGTATAAAGATAAAAATCAGGATACAACTTATAAGTTATACAAGTAAATAAGTATTATTATTTTTTTACTAGTATTTCTTCTTAAATTATTGCTAGCAAAAACTTATCCATTGGATTTGTATTCTTTTTAAATCCTGAAGTTTGTCGTAGGAATGAGAATAGAAAGTGTTGGGCGTGTGTGAAAAATCTGGCAACAGACCATGACCTATGCTTGAATGAATTCTCAGCGTGTACGTCCTTTGCCCAAAGCCTCAAATCACAGCATATCCTGTCACACTTTGTACAGTAAGGCCCCTATGTCTCAAAAACAACACGACAGCATCAATCTTTTTTCCCCCACACAGAACTCCCACTAGGTCAGGGGTTGGAGAACTTTTGGGGGGGGGGGGTATTACCCAAAATCTATTTGTGTTAAATGATATTACCTCCCAGACTTCAAACTAAAAAGAAACAAGCTAATTGCTCTTAAAACTAGAAAGCACTCAGAGAACACATACTTCTGCTAACGCCATTATCAGGGAAAGCAATTGTGCATAGATCCGCCCTAAAATCTAATCACTTCTTCTGTAGCCTATTGCCCACCCTTCTAAAAGATTTCATTGGAGGTAACATGTGGACAGATGATGAACTTTTGCCCATATTATGTGTATACAGTGTTGCCAACTCAAAAAATATTCTCGTGCTAGTTTGACTGCCAAAAAGTGCTAAATTTTTTAAATTGCCAAAAAGATGCTAAAAATGGTCAAAAATAGCCAGAAAATGGACAAAAACAGCCAAAATGTGCTAATTTAGTGCTTTTTGCAATGCCAAAAAAAAAAACACGCTAAATTTATCGCGAAACACGCTAAATACATTGTGTGTATATGCTATACTCGAATGTACACATGAAAATTTTTTTTATACGTTACTAAAATTAAGCCTATTTGACGACAGAGGCGACACACCTCTCCACTAAGAAATATATTTGACTTATGTGGCAAACCAACCGTAAAAATGAAATGAAATATAAAAAAAAAAAAAAAGTCAATGAACAAAACTTTTATTAATTTGAGCTTTGCCCCTCAAGAGTTCAGGTATAGGCTTTCCGAAGGTGCAGGGGCTCAGGGTAGAAAGGATTAAACGTAATATTTGAGTACCACAATATTTAATTCTTTCCTGTGAAACATGTGTCAAACACCAATACCCTAGCAATAACTAAAATAAATTAAAACTAGCATTCCAAGGGAAATTA
>VCCN01005280.1:525037-540688 GCA_006491835.1 Architeuthis dux | reverse complement strand
AATAACAAAGTTATCCAATTGAGAAAAAAAGGACACAACAACGATGACAAACACCCATAGCGAATGAAAACCTAGCAATCCAAGGGGAAATTATGAATCACTGCCACGCATATATCCTGTGTTGGGGGTGATCAATTAAAAGGTTGGAAAAAAGGGGTGATCAATGAATAAGTTACTTTTCTCACCTTTTGTTGGGCTGTGATCACTAAAAAGGTCTGAATTTTACAAAAAAAACAAGCGGGCACAAACTAGTGATCAATTTAGCATAAACCTACATTGCATATTGAGGCCCCCCCAAAAAAAAAACTGGGGGGGGGGGGCATTTTCAAAACAAAACATTTTACCTAATCATTGAGGGGAGTGTGTGTGCAAAATTTCAAGTCTCTACTATGAACAGTTAGGGCTGGGCAAAGTCCGGGTATATAGCTACATATAAATGTCAGAACACATGAACCCAGCAATAAACCAGTGTTGTGGGTACTGGCGATTAAAAAGCTGCTAAAAGATTAACTTCATACCATGTCAGTAACAAATCTTTAATCCCTGTGGACGCCTGCCATGGATTAAATGTCTTGCTGTTCCCACAATTGCTGCCTTGAGACGGACTTAGCCAAACTCAAGAAATGAAGGAATGCAGAATTGCAGTTCGTCATAAAAAAGTTAGCATCAATATATTGCAAACAGGAGGAGAAGATAGAAACTCCTGGTTATTTTGCCTTTTCTCAATCAACATCCAGCATGTGAAACCCCAAACAACCATCGTCTTGATGCAGGGTCAGATTAAAGCTGAGCTTTTGTCAACAGGAAACGATAGAATGAAATATCAAAGAAGAACTGAAAAGACAAAGAGATATAACTGCATTCAAAAGGATAGATTTTGATTGTATTGCGGCAGCTGTCATATCAAAGTGCATTTCTTTCAAAAATTTTGTCAAAAATGGCAGATTTTTTTTATTATTGATTCTAACATTAAAGATAGATAGATAGATAGATAGATGGAATTCAGATCAATATTATCAGTGTGAGCACGATCATTGACCTCACACTATTATTATTCAGTTGCAGCTAACATGGGCTTTTTTTGCATTCTTTAAGTTAAAGGTACCTTAATCCGATACTTTCGGCTACAATGCACCATTTTGGCTACTTAGGTCACATACAGATAAATAGAATCAGATTTTTAGTACTATATAAATAGATGGAAATCAGATCATTATTATTAAGGTGAGCAGACTTCACACTATCAATTTTGGGGGGAATTCTCAAAAAACAACTTAGTAAAAACATGCCTGGGGTCCACACAGAAACGGTCATGGGAATATACAGGGTGTCCCTAAAGTCTAGACACATAGGAAATATCACTATTTATAACTAACTATATTTTTTTGGCCATATAGATTAAATGAGTTTGTCGAAAGAAGAAAGGATTGAACTGGTACTTCTCAGTGCTAAAGGAGAAGGTGTACTCAATGAAAATTAAAGATACGAGACACCCGAGGAAATGCATTATAAATGAAGGTACTCAAATTGACGGAAATGTAGAGTTAATGTATCGGGTTCATGTGAATCTCGCAAAGTGCATTGAACTTTGCATCACAAATGGTGGAAAACACATTGAAGATGTTATTTATTAATATTTCAATTAAATAAAATGTTGTTCAAATTTTTTTCATTGAAAAGATACCTTTTGTGTATTTGTCCAGACTTTAGGGACACCCTGTATAATATTATATATTGTACAACTACTCCACACTGAGCCTCAGGAGTTCCGGCCCCAATACTCAAGGTACCGCCACTATTCATTTAGAAACATGAACTATATTTTAATAGTCATGTGATTGCAAATGTAATCACGTTATACAATATATATGTAATTGGTCAAAATCCCTGTATCAAGATTGCTGGGGTGTAGGAATGTATCAAGGTTTGTAAACAAAACACACATGGTACTGGCCGCGCGTGTATATAGACTTTCCAATAGCAGCCAGTATATTGGCCACTAGTGTATATGGGTTTTCAAATAGCGGCTAGTATACCGGTCGCTGACATGTGAATATTGTTTACCAATATTGAGATGTTCCCATGCCCCAGGAATCATGATCCTCTGACCATAATGAGGATTTTGACGCATTTTATATCTGCTGTTCGTCACGATTCCAGGGCAATGTGAACATATCTATGTTTGTAAACAAAATGCACATGTCAGTGGCTGGTGTAGCGGCTGCTAGTATATATGGACTTTCAAATAGGGGCCAGTATAGCAGCCGCCAATGTTCAAAAAATTTTAAAATGCAAAAAAAGATTTGTGCAGTTTGAATGTGTCAAAACTGGTTTGCGAAGTTTTGTGCTGGAGATTCCTCACAGAATGATGCGCCATGGTCAGAGTAGACCTGTTGACAGGGCTCGAAATTACAGTAAAAACGTGTTCGGGACGAACAAATATCTTCCGAGGTGTCTGGGGAAGATTTTTTTTTTTTTCTTTTAAATTTGGTGAGGATTGTTCTTGTCGTTTTGTTGTTTTTGTTATGGTAGAAAAACAAAGTCAACTCCAGGTTTCGACTGGTGTTTGACAATTATTTATTTCCTCAACATTTGGTGTTTTTATTATGCTACTATAACAAACTAAAGAAACAACATTGTGATTTTGGAACGTTTACATTTCCTTCAAGAAGGTTGAAATTGTTTTCCAGGACGGTCCTGGGACGGTAGTGAAAAAAAGTTAGTCTGGACCCCTGCCAGTTGAGGTTGATAGTAATCAAATCAATATCATACAATGCAGGAGATAGCCAACACACTCAAAATATCCAAATCAAGTGTTGAAAATCATTTGCATCAGATTGGTTATGATAGTCACTTTGATGTGTGGCTTCCTCACAAATGTAACATTTTATTAAACAAATTGTGACGTGCAATGAAAAGTGGATACTTTACAACAACATAAAACGTGATTGTGGGGCAAACAAAATGAACCACCACTAACCATAGCAAAGGTTGGTTTTCATCCAAAGAAGGTAATGTGTATATGGTGGGATTGGATGAGCTCCTTCTGGAGAACCAAATATGGATTCAAACGAGCACTGCTCTCAATTAAACCAATTGAAGGCAGCAATCGATAAAAAGCATAATCTTCCATCAGGATAAATAAGACCACATGTTTCTCTGGTGACCAGGCAAAATTGTACCAGCTGGACGGGCAGGTTTTCACTATTGCACCTACTGACTAGCATTTATTCTGGCTTTTACAGAATTCTCTGTATTTGATTTCCTGGAAAACTGCAAAAGGCACCGAGAGCAGTTCTTTACTCAGAAAGATGAAAAAGTTCTGGGTGGATAGAATTATGAAGTTGCTTGAAAAATGGCAGAAAATAGAACAGAATGGTAAATGTGTTCAATAAATGTCAAATTTTTTTTTTAATTTCTTACTTTTAATAAACCTAACAAACTTTATCAACCGAATAAAATGTGTTATAATAATGTAATCAGCTAAAAATTAACCAACATCTCACCTCATTAAGCTTTAATTTTTTTTAAAAGTTGAGGAACCAATAATAAAAAGTAATATGCTATGTTAATTATGAAATCAAATGATGAATAATTTTATATCCGACAGAATATGATAATTATAAAGACATTTATTAGTTGAGAACCTATATTTGCCCAGCGTGAACAACTGGTAAACTGGCAGCCTAAATCATAAATGTGAATAAAGAAACGAGGTCCGTGCGGGGATAGAACCCGCATCCACCTGGGAAGCAACCTTATACGCAGGTTCTGTGAGTTTCATTAGCTCAATCGGTAGAGCAGAACCTGCATATAAGGTTGCTTCCAAGGTGGATGCGTATTTGATCCCGCATGGAGCTTGTTTCTTTATTCACATTTACGATTTAGGCCACCCGTTAGGCGTTAGGTTCTCAACTAATAAATGTCTTTATAATTACCATATGTTAATAATGCAAATTTAAATTTCTTTATATTTTAAGATCAATTTTCTTTTTAACCATTAGAATTTTTCATTAAATTTAAACAACTGAAGAGGTTGAGTATCAATAGAAATATTTCAAGTCAATCATTGTTTTAGGAATAATTTGTATAGCTTTTCATCAATTTTACAAATGAAACATATGGAGACTTGTCATATGGGTCCCTTAGAGCTAAAAACAGACGGTTTCTATTGACAGTTATTTGACGTTTTAACCAGTAGCTTTGTCGTATGTGATCTGATTTTAATATTCCTTGGAAGCAATAAACATCAGACAGTCTGGCTCTAATGTTGTGAATTTATTATTATAACCTACAATATAGAACTAAAGGAAGCAGGGTTTTTCCATAAGATTGGAAAACCATTTGAAAGATAAAAATTACTGTTAAAGGATCCCAACTCATTTGATTCATTCTGGATTAAAACATTTACAAAACCTGATATTTTTTTCAATTGTGATTTCTTGTAAACCAAGCTATTTTATCAACATTCATATACCATGAAAAAATCTAATTTTTCCTACAGATTGTTATTTTGGCAGGTAAAACAAAAAACATGCAAATCAAAGAAATCTTATGTTATTGCCTATTATTTTACCAGGCAGAGTTTTTTTTCTCTAAATTCTAATGTAAATAACAAAGTGTTAACTCCTCCCATCATGGACTTACAACAAAAGGAAAGACATGGAGAATGGTGAAATTAACCGATTGATATTTAAATTTCAAAGACTGAGCTTCCTCAAGAAAATATTTTTTATATCAACTAATTTGCAAAAATAAATAGTTAATCCAACAACTGATTTTTTTTTTTTTTTGCAAGTAGGTGGTTCTGTAAAGTTATGCTTGTATCACAAAAATTCACTATTTGTATGATTTTATTTTCACACACCATGCATTTTTAAATACAAGTTGAGGTTTTGTTTTACCTAAAAAGATCCACATCTTATAGTTAAGTCAGTCATAAAGAAAGGACAGAACTTTGTAGTGGACGAATGTCCAAGTGAGCGATAATAATGGTCCAGCACAGCTTTAAGAAATGTGGAATCAGCAACGCCATGGATGGAACAGAAGATGACATCTTGTGGCAAGAACCTGGTGATCAAGTGTCAAATACAGAGGACTCACAATAAGAAAATGACCCTCAGACAGAAGAACAGACTCGGCAGTTTGCCAAATCTGATGAAGTCTATGGATTTGAGTGAACTGCTTCTATATTGGTTTGTCATATTTATTTGCGACTTTTTTAATAAATAAAGATTATATTTACAAGTTATCATTTATTTATATTTAGTTTGTGTTCAATAAAAAATATGCAGCCATCGTGTGAGTTTGTTTTTCTTGCAAATGTCTTATGGTTTTGGGTTCAACTTAGTGAGTCATCTAATTTACTTGGCTTTACTACTCTAATTTGACCTTGTCTTATATTCGTGGTCGACTTATATTAAAAAATATACAGTATCTTTAACCAAAAAGAATCTAGCAATTTTTTATTTTTATTCTTATTTATTTACAGTCCTGTTTAAACTTACAACTCTGAAGAATTCAATAATTAATACATTTTAATATATTGAAAAATGAGTTTTATGGAGTCAAGTTTTTCAGCTTTCATGATTGTTTTACTACTTAGATCAAGGTCGGGTTAGTTTCACAAATACATCGGAAAATTGTGGTTATTTTCCAAAGACAATTTGACAAATAAAATAGTTGTAACAACAGGGAGAGTATGCAGGACCTAATATTACCAGGATTTAAAAAGAAAAAAAAAAAAACTATTTTAAGAGAAACACTAAAACTCTGCAGCCTACTTTCCAAACTAAAAAAAAAAAAAAAAAAAAAAAAAAAACAAATATCAGAGTATCAGTGTTAATTAGTTAAAAAAAAGAAAAAGAAAAGTAGCATGCATTGTTCCATTGTTCCTTTGGAGTAGAGAAGGCAATTTTTTCAAATTATTCTCACTACCTTAGCCAAGTTCAGCTCCCCCCTCCAAACAATTAGGAAATGACAAATTCTAGACTACACTTTGTGACTCGACTAGACACTGTCTGCTGAAGAAGTCTTTCACTGAAAGATGACAGCACGCACTTTTAAAAAAAAGGTGACGCTTCATTTAGATGGTACTTTGGAGAAAGTTATTGATTTTTTTCAAAAATAAATAAATAATAAAAACTCGTCAAATTATTCACTTCATTTTTCTTCTCAGTTTGAGGCCGGGTTTTCTACTTCAAGATCTTTTATTAAACTCCAAGGTCAAATATTACAGGTGTTTACAGTTACACACATGTCATGCTTGACGCACAAGAAGAGTACGGCTTTTCATTTGATTTATTTTACAATGAACATCAGTGTCAGGCACAAAATCATTGACGTAATACTCAAAGAATCACAACACTTTAAATTTTTAAAAGTATTGAACTGCCTCCGTAAAGGCAGTAGAAAAGAAAAGGATTATTTTCAAGTCTTATCGTAAAATGTCAGTAGGATACATAAGTTTAGTTTTGTTCATAATTAAATCATTCATGTCAAGTATGTACTCTCGTTAAAAAAAGCTAAGTGTAAATTTAATCTGATAAAGGCTTAAAAAAAATAAAATAGGAAAAGTTAAATACAAAACTATATGGATATATAATAACTTCATAATTCAGATTTAGTTATAAGCACTCATTTTCCCTTTGTTCTTTTAATTTCGAAATGACATTCTGATGCGGCTAAACACATTTTTTTTATTCATGTGACATTTAAATGCCTGATTGTCGTGTAATCCACACACACACACAAAGAGAAAACTCCCTTACCCTTTACACTTGCAAGACATTTGGTGTGACTATATTTGCAAACGTGCAACTGCATGTCAGCATGTCTAAGTGCATTTGTACCATTGTCATGAAGAAAAAGGAAGAATCAAACAATACATTGTCATTCATCGAATTAATGCAACCAATTTAAATAAGATTTTGAACTATAAAACCCACTTCCTCGGCCACCAATGAACATAATTAGAAGAGAGAGTTTAAAAAGCAATGTTAAACTGTTCAGTAACGATACTAAGATTCTTAGTTTCTAAGAGGAGAGACGAGAGAGGAACTTCGTTGGTCAGGCTTAGAAAGCAGACAAGTGGAATTGGAGACAAGACAAATAGTGGTGGCACATTTTCACCATTCCACACTTCTTGAAAGATGGAATCATAGATTTTATAAAAGGAGGCGAATAATATCAGCTAATGTTTAAATTTTTATAAATCCCTAGAACAGAAATTTACAACTTTCAAAGAACTAAAAAGATCATTTTGTGATTTATTTCAGAATTATGGAATTAGATTATCAAAATCTTAGTGATTGTCTGTACTGTGTCTCTCCTCCCCCAGACACCTGTCTGAGTAGAAATTAGAAGGGCCTAAGGAAGCGAAGTGCACACAAGTCATAAATATTCCTAACTGGGTGGTCGGGTAAAGACAAATAAGTTTTATTTTTCATTTTAATACTTAACCCCCGAAATACCTGCCATAGAAATTATGCATAAAACAAGGAATCTCAGTGCTCAGTTTCAGATTCATTCCTTATCAAGTTATCAAATATAAGTTCTGATAAGATTTAAAATGACATCCTGTTTGAATTTATAAAAGTTTAAAATTAATTCTTGGAGTCGTTAAAAATAAAACACATACAGAAAAGATAAATACAAAAAAAAACTAATTATCTAAACTAATCTGTTGTTAATGGGAAAGACTAAAGTTTATTTAAAAGATAATCGTGCGTGATTTCAAGCAACAACAAAAAAGCATTGATCTAACTAAGATCTATGTTGTCAAGAGTCTCTGTGAATAATCTGCCAATATGTTTGTAGGCATCAACAGTAGTAAGAAGTCCATTAAGCCTCATCATCACTCAAATAAACTTAGAAAAGTTTCTGAATGAATGAATTTAAGTAGGGCGTGTACCAAGTAAAAGGGTGAATAATATCAAATTAGCATGTAATAAAAAAAAGGCAAATCTAGGGCAGACTAAATGTCTATGAATTCTTTATTTTTAGATGGTTATTTTTATTTATAAATCAAAGCAAAGAGATCTTCGTTGCGTATAAGTTAGCAACATGGCTAACAACAGCTGCTACATTTTACAAGATTGTTACGAATAAGTAGTAGTAGTAGCAGCAAGAGCTTTGAAACTGTCTTGAGTGTGTATGACAAACAGATTTCGGTTAGAATTAGCTGAACCACTGTTTAAAATAAGTACTAATCATGTGCTTTATTCACATAAAAGAATTAGTCGGCTTCAGAACAATAAGTCCAAAAATGGCTCTTTCAGATATAGATAAAAGCTCAGCTCGAAGTATATAATAAAAACTAGACTAACAAAAAACTTTAAATGGGTAAAAGTTAAAAGTAAAACTAAAATACCTCTTCTCAAATTAACACAAGAACTATATTACGCCGTTTTCTATTTTTACATGAAATAGAGTTACAAGTTAATAAATAAAGTTCGTTAAAACAAAATGTAAGGTAACACAGAAAGAAAGAAACTATAAAAACAAAACTATGAGTAAGTGAGTGAATCAATGTTACAAAAACTGAAAGCAACGAGATCGGACATCCGTAGCACAACCAAAATGAAAATGGGTTGATTTTGGTTAGCACGGGCGGTTGTGTTTTTTTGTCCTCCCTCCAGTCTAGGCAACTTGAACAGAATTACCAATAATAATTGGAAAACGAACAGTAAAATAATGGTTCAAAAGTTACAATGATAATGAAAAAAGAAACAATTTCAAGAAATAATAAGGGTGACATTTTGAAGAGGTTCATGGGTAAGAAAATAAAAGAAATAACAAAAAGTTTTTTGGAAAATGAAATTATAGCCAAGAAAGAAGCTTGTCAAAATAAAACCTATGAATTCACTGTTTGAATAGTGAAAGAAAAATATTTTAGCTGAACGGGGAAAGGAATAAATTGGGTAAATATGTAAGTTTTTAACAGCGAAAACGTCACATCTTTGATATCACAGAAATTATGACTTGTAGAAATTGTAAATCATTTATAGACTGGTTCAGTCAGTGGTTGTTAAAGTAAGTAGTTCGAAAAGAAAGAAAAAAAGGCAATACTTTGAAGTATTTAGCTGATAAAAGCAACAAAAAATGATCTCGTGTTCAAAAACACTACTTTAATTAAAAAGTTAACGTATTCCCTATGAACAACTTGTGCTATTTCTAAAAGGAAATAGCATGCAATATTTTAAAACAACATTATTTTAGCGTGTTATTTAAACCAAAGTTTTGACATTAGAAAAAAAGTCATATTACGTGACGTCATCAGAGGGCGCGGTATTTTTGTTTCTTTTAATCATTTTCTTGACATGCTGCATTAAAAGCTGCTACATACATGCACAACAAAATAAATAAATCACCTAATTATTGGATTTCTTGCGAATTCACATTTTTTAAATTTGAATATAAGTTACTTCATTTTTTAAATTAAATTACCGTGCACGGTAGCCTGTAACTTTATTTGCAGGAATAAATTATTTGCTTTGTTTTCAGATCATCATTCTACTGGAAGGTGAAATTAGACTGTTTTGTATTTTTTTTAAAAACAAAATGGTTCAAAATATAAACTATTTCTTTGATTTTGATACACACACCTTAAACGCTTTTCATGTTGAAAAATAAGTGTACTGGATACATTTTACATTAATGACAATATTCTGGAAGCAAGAATTGACAGAATATTGGATGCAGAAAGCATTTTCTAAGGTATTTTTTATGTTGCAGTTAAAGAATTGTAAGTCTGATACATGCACCCTGTTGTTTTTTTTTGTTCTATGGTAGATTCAAAAGAGCAAAAACGAACAGCTGTAAAATGTACCAGTTTCAATGTTATCTGCTGCCCTACTACCGACTTGTCGAGTTCCAAAAAAGGAACACGATGTCGGCTCGGGGCACCCGTAACAATTCTCTTGACTGCATTGATGCAATTAAAGTTACACGTGTGCATTGAAACATCTGCCTTTCTCTCTCACTTTAGCGATAAACTGCATCAAAATAATGAGGGACAGAGACGTGAAAACTTCATTCGTAAAATTGAAAGATTTTTTTTGATTTTTTAAAAAGACAAAAAAAACCGTAGATTTCTTTAGAAAATTCACATGTAGAAAATGTTTTTTTACCCCATACTGTTAAAAATTTAAGCTTAAAATCGAAAGTTAAAAATCAAATGCATGTCCAATTTGAAATGTAAACAAACAAATTCAAATTTGCCTAACCTCTCGTATAATTAACAATAACATGAACATCATGGTTTAAGTTATTATTACTTGTTGAGAAAGAGGAAGCTTAATACTTTTAATAAGTTCAGTCAGTAAATTAGAGAGATTATTCATTCGACATTCAGTGATCTGTTTCCTCAGAAAGGGGTGTATTTTTCATGGTACATGTCATTGTCATGTACTACATATGACATGTAAATGGACACTACGTAGTTTTTTTAAGTATTAAAAAGGAAAAGGTAAATAAAAAAATAAATACAAATATATACTTTGAGCACAAATTTAGATTTTTAAACTAATATAAACTCTTCATAAGTGAAGACTGGGAAAATTGTTTTGTCATGTCTTAAACTAAAGAAATCTAATTCGAACATTGTTTACCAAGTTATGTTTATTCAATTTCTGTCTTAATAATAAATAATAATAACAACAAAGCTAAAACAACTACTTGTCAATTATTGTCGCAATGACAAGAGAGTCAGATACAAAAATCAAACTTTTTGAGCAGACGAAAAGTGTTTTCCTAAGTCAGAAAGAAAAGAGTTACAAGTCTAAAGTAAAGCAATGTATATTATTGAAGCTTTTTTCAAAAACTTGAGCTAAAAAATTAAAATCTTGAAACCGAAACAGAGTTCACTTCATAAATAAAAAGTTAGAACCGCCTTTAAAATGACATTAGCTCAAAGTACACTACAGGGTGTTGTTTTGGGTATTACTTTGTTATTTAAAAAAAAGAAGAAATAACACAAAAATAACAAAGTTGTAGTGTAGACACCAATTAACAATGACACTAACTTTGTTTCAAGTTGTTAAATAATAATGATAAACGATAATAATAATAAAAACTTACCTGTTTTTGTCCTCAGGATCAAAATCGCCAGCCATTTTTCAAAAGTTTTAAAAAAAAAAATAAAAAATAAAAATATTTTTTTTAAAAACCCTAATAACAGTTTTTGGAAGGTAATTTACAGAAAAAGTATCGTTTTTAGTCCATTAATTGGTACAATTGGTGATACTTTTCTTTTCTTTTTTTTTTTTAAAAAGTTGCTTCCTTTTTCTTTTTCCAGTTTGTTGAACAAATTTTACATGTGAGCAGAAAAGTCACAATGTTGTTGTTTTTTGGGGTCTTTTCACTTAAGTGTTTTGTTTTATTCTTTTTCTTTTAAATCCAAAGATTCTATACATAAAACCGAGCGCAGGGTACGTGTGCGTGGGTGGGTGTTGCCAATTATGTCCTGTTCGTTCCTTAAAGCAATAACGGGCAGCAAAAAGAGTTGGACATTTTGCGGTCCAGATTTGGATTCCGAGTTAAACAGTAACGCCAAAACTCAAAATGGCGGTGTGACGACACGTGACACAAGCAGAAAAAAAAAAAAACACACACACACTAATTTCTTCTCTCTTTCCCAAATCTCGGATAAGTTGGATTAAAAATACCCGGTTTTTTTTTGGTTGTTTTTTTTTTACAGCATCATTATTTTACTCGAATATCTTATATATATATAATTACATTTATTTCATATCACTTTTTTTTAAAAAAAATTGATTTTTTTTTCTTTCTTTTTTTTCATTTTGAATAATTGTCTTTAACCAACCAATAGGATTCAAGCATTTTTGCTAAACCCGAAAATCAAACTTCCGGTTAGATAGTTTTAATTTACTTTCTGGAGGGGGGGTAAAAAAGAAGTCTGGCACAAGGTCAGATTTTTCGAGAACTGACTAACAGTCGAAAAATCTCTCAATGTCTTATCAGGCTAACCTCTGCACTCAAGTTAGTGCATTGCTTTGTAAGGATTGTATCTTTTGCAAAATTTAGTTTTACTCGCCGAATTCAACAGAAAAAAACAAACTGTTACTACTACAGATCGTTTTCAATTCATTGATAATTTTTTATGAATAACTTTTAAAATATAACTTTTATGGATTAAAATTGATTTGTTTAGTGTATATATCGAGTTTAAATCAAAAATAAAACTTGAATATTTTTTTATTGAGCATACTACTATTTAATTGAACATTTTGGTGCATAGCGATATTTTTTTTTATTAATTCTAAGCAAAAAGTGGTAATTTTTTTTTTGTTTGTTCGAATATTAGATTTCTTTAGTTTGTTATTCAATGAATGAATGGTGTGTATTTTGTGTGTAAATGTGGCCGTGGAATTGTTTCTCTAGCGAAAAGTTTTGTAATTCATCTCTTTAGAAAATCTTTAAGAACAACAAGTATGGCGTTGTCGTAATTAATTAATTGTTGATGTGATTTAAATTGGCGATAAAATTGTTAACATTACCATTTTAAACAGACTCCTAATTAATTCTGCATTCGAAATGAAAATGAGTAATATTTTTTAAAACAAATTTCAAACTCTTTTCTTTCCATCCAAGAAAGAAAGAAGGAATAAAGTTTAGTTGAAAATTACTGCGACTCTAACTAATTACCTTTTTGCTGTTTATTGTTTTTAGTTCTAAATTTTTGTTATCATCCGGGATGACTGATCAAAACTTAAACGTTGGTCTAAATTTGATGAACACCTGCGAATTTATTTTTAATTGATCTAGTGTATTTTTTACGACAAAAACATTTTTCTTCTTTTTTTTTTAAACAACTAGTGATTTATTTAAATAAGTAGTGCGATATCGCCGATCTATAAGTGTAAATGTCATAATATCTTGGCGGGAAAAACGTAAGCGGCGCTGATTGAAAAGTTGAATGCAAATTGTCGATACAAGATGTGCATCTATAAAATAAGTAAATATATACAGTTTCAGCCCCTTATTACTGAGAAAGAAAAAAAAAGAAAGGCATTTTTTAATATTTTTTGCACTTTCGAGCGATGAAATGACTCGAATCCCGTATGACTTTTAAAGAAGTTGCCTTTTTAGGGGAAATGGGCTTCAGAAAGCGCAGTTGTGATATTCAATTGAATTCATTTATCATTATTTATTGACTTTTTTTAACCAGACCGAAAATCTGAATGGTTATAGTTTCCTATAAAATATTTATGTAGTTAGTCTTCTATTGTGGAAAAATATTTTGGTTGCAGAAAAAAAAGTTACCGAACTCATGATAAATTATTGAATGTGTTGCTTAAGAGTTAAAAAAAAAAAGAAAAAAAGCATTAAATCTTTGTATAAATGGGAAGCGTGGATTATCTATTTTATAAATTAAATTAAATGAACGCCTTCGCAACTTACTTGTGTGTTGACTGTGTTGCTTAATGGAAAGACATTACTTATTTTATTACAATAAATTAAATGTGACTTTTTTCCTGTGACTTCTAGCTAAAAGATTTTCTGTGACAGTTTTGACCCTCACCTTTAGCCCTAACCCCTAACCCTAAACTGAAACTGACATACACAGATATATGGACTGGCACTTCTATATTCGATTTTAACATATATATAATGCCATGAGATTATCTAAGTTGTTATCAATGTGTACATCAAGTATTTCCAATAAACATATGCATACGAGCCAGGGGGGCAAATTCCCCCAAAAGAATCTGGGCAAGACTGTAAAAGTTCAGGCAAATCAGTGTAATTCGGGCAAAACTGTGCACATTTTCGGGCAAATCAAGCCCTTAACTAACGAGTTCCCATACACTCATGCCAATAAATGTCTTTGTTTTATTACCTTGCTTATTTTACTTATTCTATTACTATAAATTAAATGTGACTTTTTTTCGAGCCAAAATTGTGACTTTTTTCCATGACTTTTTTTTCCTGCAACTGTCTTTTCAGGTCACCAATATTTCACCTTAACATAAGAATAAACTGTTTGGCAATTATGTTTAAAATACAAAGTTTTAAAGTTGAATAATTAAGTTCTATATTCATTTGTAAATTTAAAAGATAATAGATCTAGACATTTACTAAGTTTAGCTTATTACGGCACAAGGCTAGGTGAGGGGGTAATAAGGTAGGAAGATTGTGCCAATATTATTTTAGGGCTCCTCGCCATGGCTAGCAAGCTGGTCTTGCAGATCATTATTGCTGAGTAATGAGTTTGATCCTCACTGAGTACCTCATATTTGTGACTTTGTGCCAAACTAAGCTGATCTTAATTAATAACTATTATTCTTCCAATGGTTCTTTGGACGATTGAACCCCTTCTTGTTGTTTGTGTTGTAAACACAACGTTTCAGCTGATCCATTCAGCCTTCTTCAGGTGTAAAATCCAAGTGTAATGGGGTAAACAGAAGTTTTATTTTTAAAGGGGGTAACCCTTATAATGCAGGGCCAGGGTGTTTCTGTGTCTTGTCAGTTTCGGTCTGTTGAGAAGCGGAAGTCACATCGGGTTGAACTCCGCACTTGTCTGACATTTTGATGTGAGCTGCTTGTGAGAAACTATTATTCTATATCAGAATTTTGAAAAAAAAATATATCTACAATATATTAAAAAATCCATTTTTAAAAGTAAATACACACAAACTTTAATAAAGTACCTAAGTTTTTTACAAATACAATCAGATTTCTGTATTCACCAATTTGTGTTTTCACAAGGGGCATGTAAAATTTATTTTACATCCAGCATTTAGTTTATTTATAAGTGATATCACATGTGCATCTTAGTCTCACAGTAAATTTCATCTGAGTAAAACGGTCTGTGCAGAGGCGTAGCTGGGGGGGGGCTATTTGAAAACACACCCCAGGCCCCCCCCAAAAAAGCTTCATAAATAGTAGTTCACCAAATGCATTTCTACTGACAAATCTCACTAAATTTTGGAGGGCCAAGCCCCCCGGGCCTTCAAATCCCCAGCCACGCCTCTGGGCTTGTGATCTTTCTTTCTGTCAAAGAAATGTTGTGTGCCTGCATTGTGATACTTGTTCTTAAAATGATGCATACATATTATTGTTATTGCTTTGCTCATATCAATACCCATGGGCCCTAAATGAAGGGTATCTTGTGACAAACAAAGCCCAAAAGGGCCAAGAAAGTGATGACTTTGAATGAGAATGAGAAGATTCTAGAAAGATGTCAAGAAGAGTTCTTGTACATAGATGAGTATACAATGAATACTCAGATGACTATTCTGGCAAAAGCATTAAATAAATAAAATAATAATAATGAAATTCAAAGTCATTTAGACATATTTGAACATTGTTCTGTTAATTTTAATTATTTGTAAGTGTTTATTAATTGCAAACATATTAAGTTGATCAGCTTGTATGTGTGTGTATATATATATGTATATATATAGTCTATGAAGCTTTTATAGCTTCCACTACTAATGATGTTACTAAGAAAAACAAATTTTACTTCTCGGTGCATCGATGTGACTACATGTTCATCAATGTAGTCTGTGTCTTAAGTCTAATTTCCCATCATTTACCACTGTTACCTCTTTCCAAAATCCTTATTTTCATGCTAACGACACACATCTTCCTTAAAATGAAATATATATAGTAATTTTACAAAAAGGA
>VCCN01005280.1:493161-504909 GCA_006491835.1 Architeuthis dux | reverse complement strand
TTTTAAGTTATTTTCTTCTTCTTAATAATAATAATAAAAACATGAAAATTCTCTGCAACTTTAAAATTCAAACAGATCATCCAATTTAGACCAGAAAACCAGATCTGGTCATTGCAAACAAAGAAAAGAAGATCTGTCAGAGAATGGATGTCACGGTTCTAGCAGACCACAGACAAAAATTGAAAGAATGTGAAAAGCTGGAAAAATATCTAGACCATGCCAGAGAGGTGAAGAGTTTGTGGAACATAAAATCAATAATTGTGCACATCATTATTGGCACGCTTAGAATAGTCCCAAAGAGCCTCGCAAAGTAGTTGGAAGAATTTGAAATCCGAGTAAGAATCAAAACCATCTAAATGACAACATTAAAATCAGCTAGAATACTGCTGAGTGTGCTGGAATATTAGGGAGACTTGCTGTCACTTGATCTCCTATGAAAGTCACCAGATACTACTTGTGGGGAAACACCATAAGGGGTACGTACTAACGATATTTTAATTTTTATTATCTTTAATATGCACTAATATCTTAAGCCAATTAAAAAAGATGAAGGTATGTATTAAAGGTATTAAAATTATACCAATGTAATGAATAGACCAAAAATGCGACCAAGATTTGCTAAGTTTACTAAGGGAGACAATCACCGCCTTGTCCCATAACATATTTTTATATTACTGCGAAGTGTGAGTTGCCCCTCCATTACCAAGAATTGTGTCACAGTGGGACTAAAATTAAAAGCCTATAAACTCGAAAACAAAATTCTCCTTGGTGATGCTGCTCTCAAATCCACTCACATTAACCGGAAATATTGACAGTATCAGTGGTAAGTCTGTTCCTAAATTTTGTTATAAATCTAATTAAAAATTATCTTGGATTTAGATCCATACAGATTTATTTGTTATTGTTATGAAGTTGGTCTCACAGGTCTCCCGGGAGGGGACACCTGTTGTTGGTGTATGAATCATTCCATAATTCCAGCTGCCGCCTGTCTTATCTTGGCTGTAATTTCTATTTAATATATATTTCTTAATTCTGAGATGTAAAATCTAACTATTTGACAAATTCTCCCGCCGTTTATTTAAAAAAAAGTAAAACAAGTTTCTAAAGTTCGTCAAGTTGTGCTTTCTTTGTGTTGGATCCGTGCGGTGAAAAAAGAAGAAAAAGACGCAACAAAGTGATTTTTAGACTAATGTTATTGTTTATTAAGAATTTTCACTACTTTTTCGGGGGTTCTATTACTTCTTTTGAATATTCACAAAAACGGAAAAATTCCCTAAAAAATAAATATTTGATTTATTTTGAAATTGATTGATTGTAATGAAAAATGTAAAATTATTATTCATTATTAGCAGTACTGGGGGGGGGGGTAATTTTTTTTGCAAAGATTTCTTGATATAATTTTCAGATTGATTAACGTTAACGACAACGAAGACTACAAGAATTATGCTTCAGCATCTGTCTCAAAGATGAAAAATAACCAACACGGGGAAGGAATATTGCAGTTTTCATTACAATAACTTACAGTTTGTTTAATGCTGTGTTTTAATTTTGAAAACGTTACAGTTCTTTGCGTTTTAGATCAATGTTAATCATCACAGAGATTATTGCGACGCGGGGAGAAAAACTGAGGCCGTACTGCCGTGAAAATGGCGGAAAGTCCATGCCCAGTTTCGCATTAAAGTTACATTGTAAATAGAACCCCCCTCGTAAAACCCCACAAAAATAATTTTTTTGTCAAAACTGACAAATTGGTAGATATAAGTAATGTCTTATGGATTGAAAGCACAAAAAATTACTAGCGAAATACTTTTTTTTTTTTTTTTCGAATATTCGACTTAATCAAATAAACTTTAAAATGTACATAACATGTAAATGATCAATAGGCGATTGTTACCTTTTCCGCGTTAAATTCACTCATTTTTAGCGTTCTTTTTCGCAGACCTATGTTCGTTTGAATTTAACAAACAAAGGGTTAGTGTTTTGGGGGTTATTTACTTGATTATTTTAAACTATAACCCTTCGTTCGACTGACACCAGTCTCTGAGAACCATATGATATTGAACGCTGGAAATGAGTGCTGAATTTAACGCGAAAAAGTTAACAATATCGCCCAATAATAATTGATTCTCTTGAGAATTGTGTTTGTAAGCTTGAAACTTTCTACCAAAATTAGCATTCTTCAATCTCTTTGAGGTTGTGGAAAAAGCAAATATTAAAAGAGAAAAAAGACCAAATTAATTAACAAGTTGTAATTGAAGAACCTCGAAAATAAAGAATTTTCTCAGTCAGTACTAGAGTCTGTTTGCGGAAAAAAATAAATGACCCAAGTGCAAGGCCGGTTTCATGCGTCATAGGCGAGACTAGACTTAAAATTTGAGCAAGAGTGTTATGCACCCTAGGCGAGATTATAAATTTGCGCCCCGGGTTGCTTGATTGATCTTCTTTTAAATTTTTCTCCTGACGAAAGGTCAGTACTTGCACCCCTCTGAGGTCTGCGCCCTGGGCAGCTGCCTAGTTTGGCCTAGCACCGGCCCTGCTAAATTTGGATTTGTTTGATGATCGTATTCACATCGTAAAACGTGCTATAAACATTGCCACAACTACTCTGTTTTAAAAATGTTTTTCCTCTCTTGAGATTTTGCACCTGTGAATTTTCTTTTTTTGTTTTGGAAGGGCCTGTGTCAAAAAATTTAAACGAGGCGTAAAATCCGCAATATTAAGTTACAAACAATAAACAAAACACCCTGAACCATGAAATTTCCTTTTAAGGTTATCTTCTACGACGAGTGTAGAAATCTGATACTTATCTTTTTGTTTTAATGTATATTGTATATGACATTTGTTTACAAACAAAACAAAAAACATTGAAATTGTGATTCTCTCTCCTCATTCTCTAAAATTTGATGTAGGAAGGTTTTTTCTTAAAATAAAAATTTGACATTTAGCAACCTGTTTTGTTTAGCAGTCAACAGAACACAACATATTTTAAAAAAGTTAATTCAACAGATTTGAAGTTATTGGGAAAACTTTATTTCTATCATAAAAAATGTTATCAAGTAGATTGTTAAACTGGGGGTAAGCAGACCTGCCAAGGTTTAGAAATTCTCAAGAGGGAGATTTCCTTAAAAGATGTTGAGGAAAATTTTCAATTCTAAAACTCCTATTTCAGTGTATTGAAAACTTATCTTAACATAATTTTAAACCAAGATAATCAACAAAATGCAGGGACTTGGTATAGGAGGGAAAACTTTTTTACAGGCATATTCTTTTCAATGCGGGAGATTTGTACAAATTCATTACATGCGGGGTGAGACAGCACTTGACTTCAAAATGCGGGAGTCTACCACAAAATGCGGGAGGTCTGGGTTAGAGGTCTTGTATTACATCTTCTAATTGTGCAAGTGTCCAATCAAGGGCCGGTCTGTCCATTATGCGAACCTAGGCAGTCGCTTAGGGCCCAAAGATCTTCGGTGTGAACTCTAAAATGAAAAAAAATAGTCGTTAGTATACAACCGCTGGCGCAGATTTTGAGTCTTGCCTAGGGCGCATGAACCCCTTGATCCCATTCATCCAATTCCAGGGTTTGAACTTTGGATTTTTTTTTTGTCAAAACGTTTGATGTGCCATCCTGTAATTTTTTATAGGATGGAAAACCAAAAATTTAGACACTATAAAACTGACGAATGCTTGTTATCTTGCGTGTATATGTCTTATAGACTCCTAAACTGTTGCACCTTAGGGACTGCATATTTGTCAATAGGGGTAACTTGACCCCATGATTAACATAGGATAGGTGGCAGTGACTCCCGACGTCCCTACAGGTCAATTTAAGGTCAAAACTACTTTTTCTGTTCTAATTTGTAAGGATTCATTTATTTATACAAAAATCCTTGGAGGCGATAATGGTCCAGTGGTTAGTCATGGGAAATGGAATTAGTGGACCGAGATCAAACTCCGACAGAGGAAATTAAAAACTTTTTAATTTTATGTGCTTTCAATCTATTAGAAAATTTGTCAGTTGTGAGAAAATATTTTTCAAAAGGTTTTAGAGTCTGGGATTCTATTTACAATGTAACTTTAATGCGTTGTAGGAAATCTGCGGCTGTGAATTTCTTTTTCTCTCAGTGCTTCTGCCAGTTTGGCAGTATTTGTTTTAAGGAATATGACTCTAACCCGACAATAAGACATGTTTTTCTTGGAAAAAGACCCTAACCCCAACCCAAACACAACAATAAAACATGGACACTATTTAAATCCAATGGTCTGCTCTGACATGCAAACTACTAATGCCAAAAGTGAGCACATGAATTCTCAGTTTTGAGAAAGATTAATTCTTCATGGTTTTAGGTTGGGTTACACAGGCCTGCCCGGATATGCTCGGGAATGTGTGCGGTCCGGTTAGGAGTGTGCGCGGGCCAAACCTTAACCCATAAGAACTCAGACCCATTTCTACTTGAAGGAACATTATGTGGGAGTATGGGTAGGCAAACTGACACACAGTCACATGACTGCACCAGGTTGTTCAATAGGTGTCACTTAGTACACTTCATGAGTTAAAATCAAGGATAAAATATATTATTATATAAGAGACTGCAGAGATCAATTAAATTGTATGTGACACCGGTGTCACAGTGGGTTCTTATGGGTTAATTAATTTTATGAAATTTCTATAAAATATCTGCTTTCCTGTGTTGTTATATTTGAAGTTTTCTTTCCCCAGCTAGTAGTATAATATAATCAGCTAGTAGTATAATATAAACATTTATTTAATTAATTTATTTTTTACTAAACCATCTTCAGGATTAAGGCATTCTAAAAGACAATTTACGTTTTAAAACCATTATTATTATTAACGAATGATAAATAAAAATTTTATTAGTTGTCATTTCAAATAAAAATGAAGCCAAATTATTTGCCCGTTAAATGTTTCTTTTATTGTTTTCATTTTAATTGTATCCGCAAATCAATTGCCAGTGTACTTAGTTTGATCCTCATGATAGCCTGTGCCAAACTAAGCTGAAATATCTAAAAGAAATTTACTTCACCCCCCCCCCCCCTCTCCATGTGTGTGTGTGTGTGCATCCGCGGGCATCGGGTTGAACTCTGCACTTGTCTGACTAATGCATTCAGTCGACATGTTGATATGAGCAGCCTCTTTGATTTTTTTCTCTGCATGTGTGCCTGCCCAGCCTTTTAACCTGAGGTGTAGCTAGAGATTTAGGGGGCCAAGGAGGCTTGGGTCCTTGAGGCGGGGGCCTTCAACATTTAATGAGATTTGTCAGTAGAGATGAAGTAGGTGAACTTCTATTTATGAAACTTTTAGGTGCCCAGGGCGTTTCCTAATAGCACCCACCCCTACGCCTCTGCCTTTGACACTGGCAACTGGCCATTTTGAACAAAATCACATGCTGTATTCTTTCCCAATTTGACTAATTTTAGAAGTAAAAAAAGTTTTGATTTTTAACCTGTAAAATGAAAAGTTAGAGCATCAGTTAAGTTCAAAAAAGATATTGGTCTCAATCTTCCGAGAATAAACTCTTTGTTTTTGAGGATCAAAATGTCTTCATAATCAGACAAAATTTGAATGTCTCATTTGAATTCAAATAGTTCTTTGGATGATTGAACTTCTTGTTGTTTCGGCCAATCCATTCTTCAGTCTGCTTCAGGTGTAATATCAAATGTGATGGGGTAAACAGAAGTTTATAATTTCAAAGGAGGTAACCCTTATAATGTAGGATTCGGGTGTTTCTTTTCGTGTCGGGTTTGGGCCTGTTGAGCAGCGGAATCCACATCGGGTTGAAATCCGCACTTGTCTGACTAATGCATTCAGTCGCCATGTTGATATGAGCTGCCACTTTTCTCAGTCAATAATCTGGACTTCCACTGGCTTCCGCTGATCAACAGGCCCAAGAATGGATCGGCTGAAAGGTTGTATTAACCACACAAACAACAAGAACGAGTTCAATTGTCCAAAGAACTATTTGAATGTTAATGATCTTCTCAAAACTATAGAAAATGTCTCATTTGAAATTTAGATTTTTGGTCTCTCCAATCCTTTTTTTCAGAAGTGATTTTAATTTATAGCAGTCCCCACCCCCCACATACTTTGTAGACTTTCTGTAATTTAGCAACATTGAAATGTTATACTCGTGTCCTATATCAGAATTCCATCTGAAAAAAAGTTATTTTAATTTAATTAATTTAGAAAAATCTATTTTGTGGCTTTGAAAAAAAAAAGCTAAGTTTGTTTCAAATTATCAGCTAGCCTAGCAGACCAAACTAAACTTAGTAAATATCATATTCTATACGTTGCCATGTTGCAGTGGTTAGCAAGCTAACCTATAAGATCGTTAGTACTGTAGTGAGTTTGATCCGCATTGTGTGCCTCACACTTGTAGCCTTGTGCCCGACTAAGATAAACTTGATAATTACTTATGTATTTCATGTAATGGCCTTTTTAAAACAGACCATATTTCATTAAAAATCACCACTGACCCTGTCACTTGTGATATGGGATTTGCTTGAATTTTGACAAGTGTTTATCATTTTATTTATTTATTTATATATAAATATTTTTGTCTCAGATGTGTAGTTCTCGAGCTAGAAGAGTATATATATATATATACATATATACATAATAACTTTATATAGCTGACGCCATTTAAATGTTTTTCCATTTTATTTAGGTTTATCCTTAATTTATTTTATTAAAGTTAATGATTTAAAAATAATTAGACAGTTTATAGTTTTAATAAGCTTAGCTTAGTCTGGTATAGGGCATTAATGGTGGAGCACTGTGCAAAGATTGAATTCACAATATCTGCATCTTTTCCAAGGCCCCTGAGAGGAATTTTATCAGGGGGAACAAAGTTTCTTTTGGGGTGGGGTTGCCCTTCTCTGCTCCATTAGTCATCCTGTTTTTATCCACTATAGTTTTATGCTATGAGCTGTAAGGCCAAAGGGCCTGGTAGATGAGAGAGGGGTGAAATGGAGCCTTCATTTGATTTTCTGCATTTGGGGCCTTATGCTCCTATACTCCCGCTATGATAAATGTAAATAAAACTAGAAAAGCATTCAGAGAGTGCATACCTCGGCCAATGCCATTGTCACTAAAAACTGAATGAAGATTAGTTACGATGCAAAAAAAAGTTCCTTGATCAGCCCCCAAATTTAATGAATTCTTCCTTCACCCTTCCACAAAGTGTCATTGAAATTCATTGAGATCTTTTGGAGATACTGTGTGGACAAACATGAGTAAATACATGAATGTATGAAAAAAGAAAAATGAAAAATCTCTCTCAATCGAAAACAAATTCTTTGATCTGTCCCCAAATTAGACAGACAGGCATGAGTGAATACATATACTTCATCCAACGTTGTTAGCAGAGACAGAGAAGAGAAAGCATATTTGAACATCTATAATATAGATAAGGAGAAAGAATTCACATTGAAACATTTTTATATTGCCCTGCAGATCAGAAGATATAATTATTAGTAAAAAGTGAGAAAAAAAAAGGTAGATAGGCTTAGTATTTACTTTTTAAAAAGAGCTTTTTTAGGCTCCCAGGTCCCCTTTCAACCCCTGGGCTTAGGTATGATGTACCCCCTCCACCCCCAACCCTCGCATAGGCTCTGATCTTTTCTGAGATGCCCAGACCATTCTAGACCAACATTTGTGTAAACTCCATATTGGGCTCTGTTTGGAAAATAAATCACCTAAATGTTTTATTCCCTGAAAAAACAAATAACATTAACAAACTAAGTTCTTCCAAATAATCTCCAAGAAATCATTTCGATATCAAGTGAATCATTTCCTTTTTGTAAACTCCTTTCTGTCAGCCACTGCAAATTTAATTTCTTCTGGCTGGTATTTTTCGGTTTAAAAGCATTTTGTAGTTTTAGTGTCGATTATAAGCAGATGGACATTGCTTGTGTATTAGTTATTTTTCTTGATTAATTTTCCTGTAATAAAAATGCTAACTTGAGCAATTCTGCTTGTGGAAGATTTGGGATTGGCAGTGAAGTCTTTCGAAAGCTTCCTGGCTGGCTGGTTTGCATTTGAACAGTTTCCAAGTAATTTACTCTTACTTATTGTATTTGGATCGTTTTAGATTGGTGGTAGTGTCTTTCGTTATAGGTTTGTGGCCATCTTTCTTAAATGGTCCCTTGACTGTAATAGAAACTGGAACACTTCCTGCCATTTTTTTTCCTTCTTTCTCTTGCCTAAAGCCTACCAAGATATGGCACCAGATGTGGAGAAATAATAATAATAATAATAGTAATAATAATAATAATGGTGGTGAAGATTTTAATATAATTTTGTTCCACTAAATCAGAAAAGAGTTGGTGGGAATGAGATGAGGTCCCCATTTATTGGGTGAGTAAATAGTAGGGAATAGTGTGTGTGTGTGTGTGTGTATATATATTTAGCTCTGTATCTTAAGAGATATCTGTCTAAAGATATGGCTAGATGGTGTGCCTATGTACAGATATAGATGAATTGTGTGTGCATGTCTGTGTGCAAATTCATACATAGATATTGGTATGTAATAATATACTGTAAACCCGCGATGTAATGGATCCCAGTATTTCGAATTCAAAGGACCTCCAGTATTTCAGATTTAACAGACCTTTTTCATGAATATCCTATTTTGTTTCTGTGTATTAGTCATTAATAAAATATTGTAAATTACCTTTCATTTTTCTTTTATAATAACCAATATTTTAATAATGCTTAAAATAAATTTTAATCATGAGATCATGGGTCTCAATGATAGATAAGCCTTTTGGTTACCACCAAAAAATGTTAAGAACCACTAAACAACACTGTCAAAAAGGTGAGTAAATATTACATATTCTTTATTATAATTTAATATTATTAAATTGTACAGAACTGTATATTGTATTTTTCATATGAAAATAATTGTAAAAAAAATGGCCTCCAGATTTAACGGATTTTTTTAATTAACAGACCCCTTATTGGTCTGTTAAATTGAAGGTTTACAGTATTGAGAAATCTAACCCTGTATCATTTACATTTAAATGCTTGCAAGCCATTGATAGTAAATGCACTTGTGTCAAATTTTGTCTGACAGTTTTCCTAAGTTTCAGCTGTCCCAGTTTTATATAAATTTAAATCAACTTTTTCTTATGACTATTTACTAAACTTGCCTTAATGTTGCACAAAGCCACAGTAGTAGGGAACTTTCCCAAACTATGGGGCGCGTCCCACTGGTGGGTTATGAGCAAAATTCTGGTGAGCCGGGAAAAGTTATTAAACTATGTTGTATAAAAGCAACTAAAATTAGGATGAAGGTAAAAAACTAGTCAAATTTAATAAAAATAATGTTACAATACTTCGTCCAATAGTAATAAAGATTGATTTATAAAAAAAGACTACTAGGTCTCATATGTAAAACAACATAAATATGGTGCAGAGTCGGTTGTAGAGAGTGAGTTTATAAGTGTAAATCAGCTTCTGCTAATCCATGAAGTCTTCCTGGCTGATTGGTAAAAGCAGCTAGGTGTAAACTAGTCTCCCTCTGTCAATGAGGATGTGAGTTCGATTCTTACTGAAGGCTTACTCTTTATTTCCGATTGCGCTGTTATTCATTGCAATAGAAACAGTGGCTCAAATTAATAAGTTGTATAAAAGCAACTAAAATTAGGATGAAAGTAAAAAACTAGTCAAATTTAATCAAAATTTTATTAATTATACAAAAATATATATCACAAAAGTTCACATTGTGTGTGATAACATCGACATTGAGTTGTTAGTAAATTTAAAGTTCACTGCTTTATCATAGCCTTAGCCTATAGTGGCGCCACCAAGTTTTGTTTATCACGTGATGTTCTGTGCTGTGAAATCTTGATTACATTACATTTGGGGAATTGAGCTTAATTTACATCACACAGTTTCGAGAAACACTACAGGGAGGCCAATAGATGAGCGCAAAACACCAGGTGATTAAAATTACATAAGCTTGCGGAAAATACATTAATGTACCATAGTCAGTTATCATTCTGTTTCCTATGAGTTGTACAGGGTAGCTTACCAAAACGTAAGTAAATTATATATCTGTTACCCTATGGAAACATTTTTCACTACGTTAGTGAAATTCGTTCTATGGTCCCTACTTCTGGGTAATAAATTACATTAATGTTCATATCTTTCTTATTAACAACAGTTAAAATTCTTTTTTTTCTCCAATAAAGTTAGGTCGGTTGCTATAAGCTGTGGTCATAAATAGTGGGTCGTGATTTTAAAAAGTTTGGGAACCACTGATCTATGAGACTAACGTATTTCTTTGTGTATAACATGATTCTTATATAATATGAGTACTAGATTTTGAGGTGAAAAATAGGTATAAAATTGTAGCCTCTTGTATAACACGGGTATTCGATTTGGCACTACAGTTGAGCAGCCCCGCATGGTTTTCTGCTTTGATGTTCCAAATTTGTGTACTGCAGTACTGCAGTTATACAATAAGTGACCACTATTTTTATGTTGTGTACTGTTACAAGGGTAATGATTTTAATTTCATCAAATGAGATAAAAATACAAACTACTAGTATTCCAAGGGAAATTATGAATCACCTCCACCCATATACACTGTGTTGGGGGTGATCAATTAAAAGGTTGGAAAAGGTGGTGATCAATGAATAAGTTACTTCTCGCCTTTTGCTGGGCTATGATCGCTAGAAAAGGTCTGAATTTTCAAAAAACAAGCGGGCACAAACTAGTTATCAATTTAGCATAAACTTGCATTGCATATTGAGCCCCCTCTAAAAACCTATTTAGGGGTGAATTTTCAAAAAGTTTCTACTATGAACAGTTAGGGCTGGGTGAAGTCCGGATACATAGATAGATATAAATGTCAGAACATGTGAATAACCTAAACCCAGCAATAAACCAGTGTTGTGGGTAGCAGTGATATTTACAAAAAAAACAAAAAAAACAAAGGTACCTACTTTTGTAAACCTTGTGCTCTCTATTTTAAGACATTGTTTTTAAATTTAGTTATTTTTTAATTTGATTTAATTATTTTAATTTATTTTAGTTATTTCTAGGGCATTTGTGTTGCACATGTTTCACAGGAAGGAAATAAATATTGTGGTACTTAAAAATTATAGTTAATCCTTTCAACCCTCAGCCCCTGCACCTGAGACCCTGAGGGGAAAAGCTGAAATTAATAAAAAAAAGTTGTGTTCACTGACTACTTGAAAAGTGTGTGTGTGTGTGTGTCATCTCTGTCATCAAATGGGCTAAGTTTTAGTAACACATAAAATTTTACATTCGAGTATAGCACGACCCCCTCCCCTATTTTCACTCAGATGTGGTTACAAAAGGTTTTGTGCTATACACCAAGAAATACGGTAGCTCACTTCACATTGAGGCTTAACTTAGTTTGGCCCAAGGTCACAGCAGGACACTATCAAATTGGTCTTCAAGACAAGCCTCTTAAACATTGTAATAGAGTAGGTACCCATTTCTTCTTCTTTTCTGTTATTATTATTGTTATTATTATTATTCATGCGGCTGCAAGTTCAAACCAGATGTCTGGTGTTCATCGGTGAAGACTGAGTAACAGTAAGTCTCCTCATATCTCCAGCCTTCCTCTCAGCGTCCTCGCATATCACAGCAACGCTGTGGTTTGTACTGCCCCAACCTTTGCCCCTGTTTTCTAACTCTTCTACCATGTTCATTTTAGTTGTCTGGTCTTCACTGAAGACTGAGAAGTCGTTAGT